>JAABKJ010013549.1:0-10288 GCA_011634705.1 Andricus grossulariae
GTTGAAATCATTGAATTATTTGCAATCTTAGTGAAATCTTTTCAAATCTTCTAAAATGTTTTGAAACCTTTTGAAATCGTTTCAATTCTTCGAAATGTTTTAAAATCTTTGAAATCTGGTGTACTTTACTCTTTTTCAAATCTTGGAAATCCTTTAAATCTTTTGAAAGTTTTAAAAGCTTTGTGAAATTGTTATGAAATATTTGAAATCTGGTGTTCCCGCCTTTTTTAAATCTTTGAAATCCTTGAAATTTTCAACTAATAATTTTTATAAATTGTAAGTTAAATATCACAACAAAATTTATACTTTAACATTCTATGTTATCAGAGACGAAATACAAAACTTATAGAATTATTCATAATATTAAAGTCAGTTAATTGCAATCCATAAAATAAATGGTAGTCTACAAAAAATGTCTGGAAATCTCTTTATTTATTCTGCAATGAAAACAAGATAAATTATATCTTGGTAAATAAAAAACTTTTTCAGTACCAAGATTTCTTCTAACCAAGATGTTTCTTTCATAATAGACTAAAAGATTTAAATTACTTTTCGCATTTTAATAAAATAACTGCTTTAAAAGAAAAAAATTGAATTCGAGGTTCTCGTGAAACATTCAAGGAGATTTTCAGGTTTTCAAGGTTCAAAAAAATTCAAGGAGAATTCCAGGTTTTCAAAGTCGCTGAACACCCTATTTAAAATCCTTTAAAAGTTTCTAAAGCTCTTGAAAATTCCCTGGAGGTTTTAAAAATACGTTAAAATCTTTAAAATCCTTTGGAATATCTTCATATTATTGAAAACTATTTTAAGTTCCTTGGAATCTTTTTAAATACCCTCAAATATTTTAAATCCTTTGCAATCTTTTAAAATCCCTTGAAACTTATTAAAACTCTTGAAATTTCGTTGGAATAAAAAAAGACCCTGAAATATTCAAAACCCTTTTAAATCCCTTCAAATTATTGAAATCTATTAAAAATGTCTTGGAATTTTTAAAAATACTCTACAATATTTCAAAAGAATTCCAGAAAATTAGGAAATAGGTATAGATCTGAATTCAATAGTGGGTTAATTTATTGAAAGAAAAGTGACTAAAGCGATTCTTTTTATTTAAAAAAGTGACTAAAAATTGACTGAATTTTGCCATTTTTTTTTCTTCAAAATCCCTGATTTTTTCCTGATTTCCAGGTTTTCCCTGGCCTAGGCCAGCCTCGGTTACTTACAGTTATCTGCATATTTGACATAACTACTATTGGACAGTCTCAAGTCAAAATTGGCCATCAGTGGTGCTATATACTGAGTCGCTGCGAGCCAACTGTGTACATATTCCCCTGTGTACAAGAATCCTCCAGTAGCGATGGTGATGTTACGCACTTTATGACCATAAAACGGAAAGTCGAATTTTAGCTTGACCGTCTGAAAAGTAAGTTTCAACAAATTAGAAACAGAAAAAAAAGTGTAAAAGAGAAAATAAATGGTAAATATACTAACTGCAGCTCTTCTATGACTCTGACTAAGTAGTTCGTTGACCTGTAAATCCGGATGTTGGGACATGTTCACCCAATATTTTTCCCAGGCTGATTTGTCAACCATAAATGTACTATTGTAATACTGATGGGTATCGTATTCTGTTTTCGTTATATTATTCTGCTTCAAAGTGGTGTTTGATACGTCGGAAAGTGAGCCGGGGATGTCACCGATTTCAGGATCCGAACTCTCACTGGTATTTCTGGCATCATGTGTGAGGTTAGCCCACCTCGTTTGATTTGCCCAAATCGTCGGCTTAGACTAAAAAAAAATAAATAAATTAGTAAAGCAGACTTCCAAGCCCAAAATAAATTATATTAAATCAGATTAATGTCAGGCCTCACAGTCCCAAGGGGATAAAATATAGGGACCGAAGGGTACTTCTTGTCACGCTCATAGGATACTTTTTTCGCACTCAAAGTGTAACAAATTCAGGATAAATTCATAAGACTTCAAAAAAATTCAGGTTAAATTCCAAAGTTTGCAAATGAATTGAAAAAAAAAATTTAATCAAAAAAATTACACTGATTTCCGCTAAATTGGAATGAATTTAGAGGAATTTAAGGTAAACGGAAAGAATTCGATGAACTTCATAAAAATTCTCGATGAATATAAAAAGAATTCAGAATCAATTAAATAAAAACTTTCGAAAATTTTTAAAAATCCATTGAATTAAATAGAATTTAGTGAATGTAGAATTCAAGAAAATTAAAAAAATTCAAGAGTATCCCAAAGAATTAGAAATATTTCAGGGTGAATTAAAAAAACAATCAAAATTTTGAAACCCTACTAATTTCTAATCGATGAAGTGACTAATGACGAAAAAAGAATTCAAGTTGAATTTAAAAAGATACAAATAAATTGGAAGAAAATTTTAAAATCGAAAGATTTCCACTGATTACAATAGAGTGAATTTAGAGGAATTTAAGGGAAATGAGAAGAATTTAATGAAATTCATAAAAAAAATCAAGCTGAATTTAAGAAGCAATTAAGTGAATTGAAAAAAATTCAAAAATATTAAAAAATTGATTGAATTGAGGAAGTTTGAAATGAGTTTAGAAAAATTAAAAGTACATTAAATAAAAATTGATGAAATGCCTAAGAATTTAAAGTGAGTTTTACAGACTTCAATTAAGCAAAAACTTTTTTAAAATCCACTGAATTGAGTACAATTGAGTAAATTTAGAAGAATTCAAAAGAATTTTAAAAAAATTCAGGATAAATTAATAAGAATTCAGGGCGAATTTTAAACGTATTGCAAAAAAATTTGAAAATCTTTGAAACTCTACGAAATCCCTTATTTCCTGTGAATAAATTCTTCGAAATCCATTAAAATATTATAAAAACACATGAAATTACATGAAATTTGAGGATACTTCTTGAAATCCTAGAAAATCTATTAAAATACATAGAGTGCTTTTAAAATCCGTTAAAATAATTTAAATCCACGGATATCTTATAAAACCCCTTGGAATCTTTTAAAATATCTTAAAAACTTTTGTGTCCTGTAAAATAATTCCATATCTTCCAAAATCTTTGGAAATCCTTTTAAATTGTTTGAATCTCTTGAAAATTCCTAGTAATCTTTTAAAATACTCTAAAATATTTTAAAGTCTTTGAAATTCCTTCAAACTTTTGAAATAAATTAAAAATTTCTCTGGGAATCGTTTAAAAGTTCATAAAATCCTTCAAATACTTTGATATCTTTTGAAATTCCTTGAAACTTTTTAAAGCTCTTGAAAATGCATGGGAATTTTTTACAATACCCTAAAATATTTCAAATACTTTGAAATCCCAATTAATTACTGAAATAAATTAAAAATTTCTTTGTAATCTTTTAAAATAACCTAAAATTATTTCAAATCCATTAAAATCCTTTGAAATTTTTGAAACCACTTGAAAATGCCCAGGAAATTTTACAAAAAGTCTGAAAATATATTAAAAAGCCTTCGATCATTTTATGAATTGATCCTCAGGACCAATTAAATAAAAACTTTTAAGAATTACAAAAAATCCATTGAATTAAGTAAAATTGATTAAATTTAGAGAAATTCATATAAATTAATACAAATTTAAAAGAATTCAGGGTGAATCCTCGGAAATCCTATAAAATCATGTGAAATCTTTTTATATATCATAAATCCTTATAGGTCCTGTAAAATCGTTCAATATCTTCCGAAATTGTAGAAAATTCTATATCCTAAAATATTTCAAACGTTTTGAAATCCCTTCAAATTAATAAAACTAATACAAAAGTACAAGGAATCGTTTAAAATTCCCTAAAATATATCAAATTAAAAGCTCTTGAAATGCCTTTGAAATTTTAAAAATACTATAAAATTTTAAAAATCCCTTCAAATTATTCAAATCTATTAAAAATTTCTCGAAATCTTTAAAAATAATCTGAAGTATTTCAAAAGATTTTAAGACAATTCAGAAATAAGTATAGACCTGAATTGAAAAGTGATTAACCCATGAGTTAATTTACTGATTTATTTATTGATTTTTTGATTTTAAAAAGTGACTAAAAAGTGATTAATAGTGACTCTTGGAAGCTTCGATCATATTATAATTTTTTTTAGAAGTTACATTATGGTTGAATTTTCAACCCAACAAAAAATTAATTTTCTACCAAAGGAGATGAATTTTCAACCCAAAAAGAGTAATTAACAACAAAAA
Organism: Andricus grossulariae; assembly: GCA_011634705.1. NCBI lineage: Eukaryota > Metazoa > Arthropoda > Insecta > Hymenoptera > Cynipidae > Andricus > Andricus grossulariae. The sequence continues at coordinate 4,204 of JAABKJ010013549.1, forward strand.
AGTTGGGTTTTCATACTAAAAAATCAAACCTTTTAGAAAACATTTTACTTTTAAACCCAAAAAGATGGATTTTGAACTATAAAGTCGAATTTTCAACCAAGAAAGATTTATGTTTAACTCGAAAATATAAATGTTCAACAAATTTCAGTAGAAAAAAACGATTTTCAGCCTAAAAAAAAAGAATTTTTAATAAAATAGCTCATTTTTCAACCAAAGATAATGAATTTTCAATTAAAATTATCAATCTTCAACCAAAAGATTTAATTTTTGACAAAAGAGTTTAACTTTTAACAAAGTAATTAAATTTTCATTCCAAAAAAGATGAATTCTGAACGAAAAATGTGAAAAGAACGAATATTTAACAAAATACATGAATTTTAATTCAGATACTTGAATGTTCAACTAAAAACGATCAATTTTCAACCAAATAGTTGAATTTATAACTTAAAAAGATAACTCTTCAACAAAAAAGGAAACAGTTAAATTTTCAGTTTAAAAAATTAATTTTAAACCAAAAAAGAACGAATTTACAACAAAATATTTATATACAGTAACATAAATCTACTTTGACAAATGAAGAATTATTGTTATTAAATTTTATATTGCAATTAAAACAAAAATAAGCACGCTTTCGAAAAAATTTCCTGACCCCCAAATTTGTTCCAATCGACAAAAAAATATTGCGTTTTTTTTTAAGAATGATATTTAGAGGTTCTGCAAGAGAATATTAGGTGAATCGAGTTGAAACACAACATTTCTCTTCACAAGTAAACATAGAATACGAATCAAAAATTACTTTTTAAATATCACCCCCACAAGTTTTTTTTATAGGATCTCAACAAAAAAAAACCCATGAGTGAAAAATTGGGTTTTGCTAGTTTTTGGCGCTAATTAAGACTTTTTTGCGGTTTCTTTAATACAAATTGCTTCTAGTACATAAAATAATACTTTCTACCATTTATTATTATTTATAATAATATTCTCTTAGAATAACGCTAGAAAGTTGCAGTTTTTTCTAAAATTTTCCACTTTTTGTCCACTTTTCAATTAGAGTGAGGTAATCAATTATTCAAGTCAACAATTATAATTGTTTAAACAACTGATTATTATTTTGAATAATATTCTCTTTGAATAATGCTAGAAAGTTGCGGTTCTTTCTGAAATATGCAACTTTTTGTCAACTATTGAAATTTTCGACTCTTCTTTGACTTTTTAATAAGAACAAATAATAAATATTATTAATAATATTAATTGAAACAGAAAAGCTCATAGTAACTACTTCAAGGAAAAGTGACATTTAATAGGATCCATACAGAAAATTTAAAGAATATTTCAAAAATCTGTTTTCTTTCAGAAAAATATATTCACAAAAAAAAGACTTAGAAAAATTATTCTCTCTCATGTTTATTTATTATTTGTTTATAACTAAAAAACTAAATCAAAGTTGAAAATTTAAGAAAACCCCGCTACTTTCTAGCAGCATTCAAAGAGAATATTATTAAAAAGAATAATAAATTATTTAAACAATTTTTCTTGTTAACTTGAATTAATTATTACCTCACTCTAATTAAAAAGTGGACAGAAAGTGGAAATTTTAGAAAAAACTGCAACTTTCTAGCATTATTCTAAGAGAATATTGTTATAGATAATAATAAATTGTTTAAACAATTATCTCTGTTAAATTTAATTATTGTCCCGCTCCATCTGAAAAGTTGAAAGCAAGTTGAAAAATTCGGAAAAACCGCGACTTTCTAACTCTGTTCTAAGAGAAAATTGCTAAAAACAATAATAAGTTGTTTAAACAATTAATCAATCATCTAATTATCAGTAGAAAGTAGCATTTTATGTATTAGAAACAATTTGTATTAAAAAACTGCAAAAAAGTCATAATTAGCGCAAAAAAACTAGCAAAATCCAAATTTTCACTTATGGGTTTTTTTTTGGGATCCTATGAAACAGACTTATGGGGGTGATATTTAGGAAGTAATTTTTTATTCATATTCTATGGCTACTTGTGAAGAGAAATTTTGAGTTTCAAGTCGATTCACCTAATATTGACGATTCTGAATAAAATTCACAAATTCAATTGCTTAGTTGAAAATTAATCTGTGTTAGACGAGAATTCAAGTATTTCGTTGGAAATTTGTCTTTGTTGGTTAAATACAACTGTTTTTTTATTTTTTGTTAAAATATTATCTTCTTTTTTTGTTTGAAATATCAACTATTACATTTTTTATTGAAAATTCATCTTTTTCGATTAAAAATTCAACTCTTTGGTTAAAAGACCAATTACTTTCTTAAAATTTCTTTTTTTTTATTGGTTGAAGATTTATAATTTTAGTTGAAACTTCGTTTTTTTTTTTGGTAAAAATTATTTGTTTAAACTGAAAATTTAACTATTTTGTTGAAAATTCAATTGATTGGTTGTAAAATAACTTTTTGTCGAAAATTCATATTCTCGGGTTGAACGTTCAACTGTTTGATAGAAAAATCGTCTTTTTGACTTGAAATTTTCACAATTTGGTATACAAATTTAACTATTTGGTACAAAATTAAACTTTTTTGTAGAAAATTCGTTTTTTTTAATTGAAAAATAATTCTCCTCAATAAAAATTTCACTACATCATTTTTGGTTAAAAATTCAACTATTTAGTTCAAAATTTTTAGAAACGGAAAGATATAGACTAAAAATTAATCAAATAAATTTGGACTAACAGTACATCTATTTTTTATAATTTTTAGTTGAAAATTGATGTAATTTGTGGAAAATTCGTATTTTTTTGGTATAAAATTCAACTATTAGGTTACAGATTTATGTATTTTGTTGAAAATTCGTCTTTCTGGTAGAACCTTAAACTATTTCGTTAAAATGTATGTATTTTGTTAAAAATACATATTTTCTGACAGAAGATTAATCTTCTTAGTTGAAAATTGAACTATTTAGTAAAAAAATATATGTATTTGGTTTATGATATAGTAGAAAATCAATTTTTTGGTTAAAATGTAATATATGATTAAGAATTAATCTGTTTTAGTTGAGGATTCAAGTATTTCGTTGAAAATTCATATTTTTTGGTTATACTCAACTGTTTTTTATTTAAAATAAAAATCTTTTGTGGTTTAATTATCAACTAATACATTTTTATTGAAAATTAGTATTACCGGGTTGAAAATGATTTTTTTGGTTGAAGATTCATAATTTTAGTTCAAAATTCATCTCTTTGTTTGAAAACTTTACTATTTTGTTGAAAATTCTCCTTTTTTTGTTTTAAAACCAATGATTTTAACTGAAAATTTAACTATTTCATTTTTTGTTGAAAATTTATCTTTTTTAGTAGAAAGTTCAACTATTTTGTTCGGAATTCATGTATTTTGTCGAAAAGTCGTGATTTTAGTAGAAAATATATGTATTTTGTTAATAATTAGTATTTTTGGTTAGAAAATTGATTTTTTTTGGTTAAGAATGTAACTTTCTGGTTGAAAATTAATCTGTTTTAGTTGAAGATTCAACTGTTTTGTAAATAATTCGTCTGTTTAGCTTGAAAATTCAACAATTTGGTGGAAAATTCAACTGTTTTGTGGAAAATATATGTAATTTGTTGAGAATTCATCTTTTTGGTTGAAAACTTAACTATCTGGTTGAAAATTCAGCTGTTTTTTTTAATCTGATCTTTTTGGCTTAAAAATTCATCATTTTGAACGGCCCCTAATCAGCCACTGAGACACTTTGTAGCCAATTAGCGAAGAAGTTAAAAAATATTTTTTAAGAAAAAGTACAGAAGTACTGAAATCAGCAGACAATTGTGGGAAATTAGTGTCTTTAGTGTAATTTTTTTCCAAATAGTAAAATAGGGTCATCGTTGAAAAAAAGTGTCAAATAGTTTGTTTTTTTTTCTTTACTATCGAAAAAAATCTATTTTTTCATAAATAATTTTAGGCAAAATAAGCATGAAAAAAATTCACAATTAAAAACCAGACTTCCAAACTACCTCACCTTTCGGCTTATCAGAGACAAAAAAATAACAATTGATTTTAATCGAGTCCAAATAATTTTACCTCAATTTCTTGAAAGACATCTTTTTATTTAAATTTTTGTAAAAAGAATGTATTAAATATTAGCAATTTTAGAAAATGTTTAAAAAATTTAGGATAACACCCAACTCTCGGATTCTGTCCCCCCGGTCTCGGCCTTCCTAGAACTGCTGGTCCGCGCAGTTTCTCAACACGCAGGGCGAGAGACGGTTGCGACTCTCGCCTCCGAAGGACCACAGTGCGCGAGTACTCAGTCGAGTATATTGCGCAATATTATGCATTCCAATTGGAAACGGTTCAGACGGTCCTGACTATTTACGTTTGGATTCGCCCGACTTGTGGCCAAGGCTATTTGCAGGCAACCACCGAAACTGGACTGAAACCGAGAGTTAAGTGTATTTCCTTCCCTTTTTGGAAAATGTAATAATCTAAATAGATTGGTTCAAAATCATCCACAAATCTAAAATAGGACAATAGTGGGGTGAGTTCAAGGCGTGTATGTTACTACGTACCAAATGTGGAGCGGAAGGATCAGTAGTCGACATGGGAACTATCGTGTAGTTTTTTTTTGCCTTGGTGTCATCTGGTTTGAACTTTTTTATTGAAGGTTCAGTGACGATTGGACCTGGAGTGGTAACTGTCTCTGTCGAATAGGACACATTAGCCGAAGAAGTGGTATTTATAGTAATAACTGGCTGTTGGGACTGTGGTGATGACTGTTGCGTTGATTGTTGCATATCCTGAACTTCACTGGGCTGGTGGGCTGGTGGCTGATTCACTGGTTTATTAAGAGGCTCAGGAGGACTACGCTCAACTCTAGTGCGACTTCTTTCTTCAACAGATACAAATTTTATATGCGATCTATCATCCGCGAGACTGTGTGTCCTTGAAAGGCTGCCATACTCATAATAAGATGGATCTGAAACATGAAACGAAACACCGGGTCAGTTTATATGTAATGTAAAAAAATGTTAAAAGCACTTATCATCGTTCAAGCAGGATAATAGTCAGCTAATTACCCAAGCTGAGGTAAACTTTCCGTTGTTACAGGCCCGCAACGTGCTACCTCTAGCGGAATCCGTCGGTGATTCTGCGATTCACTATGGAAAGTTTACCTCCGTTTGGGGTACCCTCCTCGCGTTTGCCCTGATTGACCGATTACCTGAAATATTTTGTACCCACAGTTTATTCTGTGGAAAAATCTGGGATTTTTCCAGATTTTTTCTTATCACGGTGTCTAGCCTTTTTGCAACAAAAATTCTAGGACTTTTCCAGGTTTTCCAGGACAAAAAATGGATTTTTTTACAGTAAAAAGATAATTTTCACGAAACATGCCTAAAAAATCTGATTTTAGGGTTAAAACCCCGTTTCTTGGTGATTGTTCTTTTATGACAGTGAAAAATCACGATGCTACAATCGAAAATATTTTCAACTTTCTCATTTTTTAATATTTAACAAAAATTTAAAAAAAATTATAATTGGTTGAAACTTGAATGAGTTACCTATTTTTAAGCTAATTCAAATTTAATTTCCAATAAAATAATTAAATTTTTAACCATATTGTTGAATTTTCAACTTACAAAGATGAATTTTAAACAAAAAATAGTTTCAACCAAAAACAGTTGCATTTTCAACGAAATAATTGAATTTTTATAATATATAATTTTGATCAGTTTCAACGAAATAGTCTAAGTGGAATAGTTAAATTTTCAATTAAAAAAATTAATTTTCAACCAAAAAACTAATTTTCAATAAAATAGTTCCATTTTGAACCCAAGAGAATAATTTTCAAACAAAAAAATTAATTTTTAACAAAGTGGTTCAACTTTTACCAGAGTACATAGTTGCATTTTCAATTAAAAAAAAAAAAATGAATTTTCAGCCAAAAATTGACTAGTTACATTTTCAATTAGAAAAATTAATTTTTTAACCAAATAAAAAGTTATTAATTAAGTAGTTAAACCTCCAACCAACGGAATGAATTTTTAACAAAAATAATTAATCTTCAACTGGAATAGTTCAATTTGCAATTTAAAAAATTAATTTTCAGCCA
>JAABKJ010013550.1:0-10287 GCA_011634705.1 Andricus grossulariae
TTGCTGGTTCTGCCCAGCTACAACGTGACATAGTTTGTACCTCCAAGACGCTTCCTCAATGAGGCTGCCTCTCTGAACGCCAGGCAACTCCTCGTCCCCGGGCGATGGTCTGTCCGCGGCTTATCTTCCTTCGCGGCACAGAGGTAGCACTGCGGTGTGCTATCATATGCTGCAGCTTTATGCCCCTTTTTGCCCCATCGCAAGCATTCTCTTGTCTGATCAGGACCCTTATGAACCGCAGTCATGTGGCCAAAGCCTAGACATCCCACCTTTAGGTGTTCCGCTCGTACCAATTTCGACGCTGTTTCTTCAGTCAGTTTCTGAAGGCCCCTTTGCGATACTGACCCTAATCTCTCCTGCTATCTGCTCGCCAAAGTGTCTTCTGACGCCAGCCTCGACCTCTTCTGCGTCTGTGGTTTTGTCAAGGTCAAAAACGTCGACCTCAGTGCGAGGGACCAGCTCCCTCAAACTGCCACCTTCACCCACAACCTTTTTGATCGAAGCGTAAAGCTTGGATCTCCCATCCACTACGGGCCCTACTTCTACAAGGACCTTTCCGCTTCTGTTTCCTTTCACACCCTTTGATTGTTACGCCAAGGAAGTCAGGTTTGACCTCTCTCTTGAGGTCCTTGAGAACCTCTGCGTAGCTCAAGCCCTCAGCCGGTTTGATTGAAACCGCTTCGGGTTGAGCTAGTCTCTGCTTCCTCCTCTTTCTTTTCGTCACCTTGGGTACAGGTATCGGCTTCTCTTCCTCTTCCTTCTTGGGAGTCAAGGACGCTGCTACGCGATGGATCCTCGACTTCTTCTTTTTTCGTGGCCTTGTAGTGGTCGCCTCTACAAGGCTCAGGGTGGGTTCCCTCGGTCTCTTCTTATATTGGGTTGAGAGAGTCTCCACGCCATCTTTTTCTGTTTGAATTCCCCTACTGGCTCTTCGTACGCGTCCTGTCTTCTTTGTAACTACTTTGACTCTGTGGCCTACCCTCTCCTTCATATAGCTGGAGTGGCAGACGAAGTAGGTCTCGAGCGCCTTCACGTTGCGGTGGAGACTCGCAAGATGGTCCTTCGCATCAACCACACCGTTGCGGATTTCGAGCCACATGTTTCTTTTCTTCACGCATTTTTTTTGAATAATATCATAGGTAATTGCGATTATAAGGAAAGCATGATTTTTTAAGAAACTCGAATGTATGTGTTGGAGTCTAACGCGAGGGTACGGACACGGTGCTACGTAATTTCAGAAAGCTGAAAATAATTATTAACAGGGACAGATTGGTTAGCTTATGTTGAGAAAATGAAGTACGGTTGACTTTGCTGTTGCGAATAAAAGACTGGGAGAGCCAGGCAGAGATACAGGGGTTAAACAGGGTTCTGAATGTGAAACGTATAATCACATGTTAGAGCTAAAAATGAACTTAGATCAAGGATGGAGGAGAAGGAGAACCACAAAGACGAAATAGACGCGAATCGAGTTTAGGATTTTACAGAAGCTGGAAGTACGAATAGTTGGTCAGAATCATGAATCAAAAATTTTCGAATGTAATGATGAAATCCGCGTAGCTCATCACGAGAAAGAAAGCGAAAGAAAACGATTTTCAAGAAAGTGAGATACTATTTTGGAAGTTGGCCAAGATGGTTATAAAATAAAGTAGTAGTGCAGAGTTAGTCGGTAATGAAAAATAGCAAAGTTTAAATACTATATGGTGCTGACGGAATAAAAGACGCTTCGAGAGTCACATTTAAGGCATTATCAGGGAGTAAAGATATACGAAAAATCAATTTCGACATAGAAGACGATACGTTGGAGAACCCGGTTAAATCTGTCAGTGCCTCTGAGGGGATTCATTTCAGCAAAATCATCTGCAGATTAGATATTTTAGTGTTTCATAAAGTGAGTTTAATAAAGTGGATAGGAGTGAGCTTTCAGAAGAAATATATATAAACATATTCTGAACAAAATGGTTACATTCTTAACGAAAGGAATTAATTTTTAATGAAAAGTTGAATTGATACCCAAAACGATGAAAGTTTTAATTATTGAGACTATATTCCTACCAAAAAAGACTAATTTTAATCAAAACTGTTGAATTTTCACCTAAAATAGAATTTTAGTTAAACCAGTAATTTCTAACAAAATAAATGAATTTTCTAACAAATATTTAATTTTTTAAAAGAGGGTGACATTCCTATAAAAAAAAGATCAATTTTCCACAAAAAAATGGAATAGTTCAATTTTCAGTCAAAAATTAATTTTTAATAAAAGAAATAACTTTCAATTGAAGAAATAAGTTTTGAATAAAAAATTTTAATTTTCAAGCCATATGACATTCTACCAGGAAATGATAATTTTCAACAAAATGTAAGTGAATTTTTAACCAAACAGCAATTGCATTTCTACCAAAAAAAAAACACAAATCTCTGACAAACAAGTTTAAGCGTGTCCAGGGTGCGCGACTGTTGGTTCTCAGGCTTCGCGCTCGGTAAAATATTGATATCGCGCTAGGCGATCTGTCTTTGTATTTCACCCACATTTGTTTACAGGACTTTTAAAGTTAAAGGTCAAATCAATGACAACTGTAATTTAGCGATTGTGAATTCTCTTTCGTTAAAGCTCCTTCAACTTTAGCGAATACGTTCTCATCACGTACCTCGTGCTTCGCACTCGCTTTTGTCCAACATGCGAAATTTTCTACATTAAATATTCAGCATTATTATATCAAATGTTTTTTTTATTTATTTATGAACATCGGCCTGTGTTTCCTTATTTAGATATTGAAGAGTAAGCTACAAATTTGTTTTTATGATGATTACTTTAAGATTTTTTCCTGATTTTGAATTTGATTTTATCCTCAGCTACCGTGAAAATTGTATACGATTTTAATAAATGTATATCAGTACAATTCATAATTTTCACTTATATTAAGAACGAACGTATTGTCCTTCTCTTGTTTTTATAATTGACAAAAAGTGCGCATCCTATAGAAAAAATGTCTGATGTTATGGGCTTTGATGCAAGTTGTGTTGTTTTCCCATAAATTCAATTTGTTTATATTCAGTTTTGTTTTTACGATTTGAACAAAAAATATGCATCCTAGCGTGAATTCTTTCTAAAAAAATTTTCAAATGTAATTTAGGCTGAAGATTTTGCAGGATAAAATGTTATTGTAGCGTGTTCAGTTTTTGCAGAAAGTTCATTTTTTTATTTTAGATGTATTTTTATAACAAATTTGTAGATCTTTTTTGGTTGAAGAACTTTTGTCCATTCATCTTTTTTCGTACCTTGCCTCGTTTTTCCAAGCTTTTTTTCCATTGTTGATGTTATTTCTCACGATTGAAACAAAAATTGCGCATGCTATCCAAAAATTATTAATTAAGAATTTAAATCAAATATAAAAAGAGCTACAATGTAGCTCTTTTCTGAGTGAACAACGTTGGTCCAATAACTTTTTTCGAGTCTTTCTCGTTCGTCCGACAATCTAATTTATTTTATTCGTAATGAGTTTTTTACAAATGAAACAACGAATTTTTAGATATTTTTTAAGTGCACAATTTTTGTCTTCTCAGCTTTTTTCGTATCTTGTACAGTTTGACGGCAAAATGAAATTTATGATTTTTCATTATTTTTTGGGGCGATAAAAATTTGTATTGTCGATTTTTCAAGAAAATTGAAAAAAGTCTAACAAAATATTGTATAGTGTTCAGAAAGAATCATTTTTCTTCTTTGGACTTTTTTACATGCCGTGCTTGGTTTGGCTTAAACTGTTCATTTTTGTTTATTTTTTAGAATATTGTCAATGCTATCACTCCGGTGACTTTTCAACTTTGAAAAAAAAAATATGAAAATATATCAATCACCATTTTGAGTTCTACTGATATCCGACCATAGAATTTTTTTAAAACAAAAACAAGTTCTCTCCAAGAAATTTTCGAAAAAGGTTCACTTTTTTAATTATGATCCAAATTGGCTGGCTAACAAACTTGACATTCTTTCAGGACACTTAAAGAGTATACCAAAGCACAATTCAATACGCTAATTCTTTAAAAGTTACAGTGCTAACAAAACTGAAAGTCTGCACACTGACAGACAGACAAACAGACAGACATTTTGTAGAAACCTGTTTTTCGGGTTCAGGGGGTCTCAAAACGTGAAAATTTGACAAAATTGTGACGAGGGCAGTTGTGGGGTGAGGATTTTACACAAATCTATCACCTTTTCATCATAGGATGAGAATGTAAACAAAAAAAAAATGGAATAAGCATGTATAAATGAAGAGTTTCATCTATCTTATTTGTGAGATGTTTTGGTCCATTCTAAATTATTAAATAACCGCTTTTGAAATATCCACGAACTTAGTGAACCGTAAAATAATTTTAATGGCCCTTAATTTATGTAGCAAACTCATGTTTTTTTCTCATTTTTTTCTTGAATCATATTAGACAGTAAACAATTGGATCCTTTCTCTAAAAGAATATTTTTGAGTATAAAATGAAGACGTATATATCAAATCAGTGTGAGTGTTTTTGAAATTCGAATTTCTCAAAAAATTAAAGATTTGCGTTTAAAAACGTGAAAGATAATCAATTTTTACATAAAAATTGTATTTTTCTCGCGTTTTTACCAATGAAGAAAGAAGTTCAGTTAATTAGATTGAAAGGAAGCGAAGCTATACAGCCTTTAGTGAACTAGTGCAATTGTGTTTTAGAGACTCAAAAAGTGTCCAAAATAGAAGAAATGCTATATCTTTAAAAAAAGAACATTTTCAAAGTCAAATCATTACCAATCTCTATTCCTCCATTAGTCCCGGGTGGAAACCACTATACAGAATTCCACACATAGAAAAAATATTCTTCGATTCAATAGAACTTCTCAGGTTCATAATCAAAAGGTGGTTTCCTCAATGGGTTATCATTTTAAAAAAAATATTGCTCGCTTAGACACCATCCAAAGCATAAAAATATATTTTAACTTTTTATGTCTTTTTCATGTACTCCTTTCAAATATTTATTACTTATTCATCCATATAAAAATTACCAGTTACTTTCTCTATTCGTAGAATCATAGGCAAGTTTTTTCATAGAAGAAAAATTTCCACAATCAATGCCAGAATTGAACATAAAAGTGATAAAGACTCTTCTACCTTTCTACATCCTTCTAAGTCCTGGCCAATAGCCACGGGAGAAGGGGTAGCCGCCGATTGGTCACCAATTCTGCACCAGCGCACTAATCAGGCGGAGATCGTGTGGCAAGTCAAGTATATGTTGCCCTTTTTATTGAAAATTCAGGAAAATATACATAGTGAGACTTAAGGCTAAGTAAGATATAATTTCGAGCGCGTCTGTTATGGATCAAATTAGGCATCAAAGGGAAACTCCTAATTCTTAGTTTAGAAATGCCGATCCGTTGGAGGGCGAAAACTATTCTACAGCTAGTTACTAGTGGAATTTGAATAGGAAATTGAGTCTTCATTGTTTCCTCCATTATAATAATTAAAAAAGTTCAAGTGAACAAATAAAGAAAATTATCATGATGACTATATGTGACGTGGAACGAAGAAACCAGCCCCAAGACCAAAACGTCGATTTTCCGGTTTTCCTTGATTCTGAATAATGAAGAGTTCTCCTATCGAACAAAAAAATCTCCATTACTCCATGATCAAAATTGAATTTTCTGGAGTTCACAGTTAGAACGTGATTTTTGTTTGCATCGCGCTCGACTCTTGCACTGACGCTCCCATGCATTTGGCTTTATTGATAACCACACGATAAAGTTTTCAGAAATAATATGCAACAATTGTAGTACAAGGAGAATTCTACCAAAATTGCAATTTTTGCCGACTTGTTGCACGATTTCATAAAGTTTGTGTGAAGTGAAATTTGTACAGGGTATACATGGAACCTCTGAGAATGAAGCTAGAAAGAAACAACCAAAATGATCAAAGATTTACCATGAAAAAATTGTTTTCCGAAATACGTAAAAAACAATCATTTTAATTAAGGTTCGTTCGTTGGTTAACAGGTTAAACCTTTATTGCGAGAGAAATGGACCGCGGCGAGTGGAATTTTCTTGGTGACTTGAAACAAAAACTAACACTAAAGGTAGTTTCACTTTCACATCTTACTTTGGCAGAAATTTTAAAAACATTTTAGCGATCTGAGAAATGACTCTACAACCAGAAAAAATAGGTATATTCTGATTTTTTCTAGGCTATACGAATTTCCAGTCGCCCATAAACTTATTAACAGTCGATTTTTTTAAGATCACTCTAATACTGAGCCTCTTTTACAAAGTGGATTGCATTGATTGAAATCATTAAATTTATGGGACCAGTTGAAAATTTCACAAACAGATTATGAACCGCAATTCGCATTAATTTGTATTATTGAATTATTCTAATGAAATAATCGTAAATAATAATCATAAATCATTCAATATTGAATCGTGCGAGTCCAGCTAAAATAGGTTTGTTCCAATAAAAGTGAAATGTATTTAAACCTGAGTAAAAGATTTTCGAAATGGGCGCAAAACTATACATCTTCATTAGTGTAGATGTTGGTTAGAATATGAAAGTCGTTTCATAAATGCGACTAAGAAACCAGGCCAGAAAAATCGATACAAAAATGTCAATTTCTCTATGTGTCGAATCAAACTTTTCTTCATAATATAGTCTTTCCTACAGTGCAGTTTTTCATGATAATTGAGAAAAAACTTTCAGTCTGCTAGGATTTATTTATGAAGCTATCACAGAAATGATAGTCACATGGGAGAGACCTTGAGAGGAAGACGTATTTCATACTGTCAAAAACAAACAACTTCTCAGAAAAAATTTTAATAAGTGAAATAGTAAAGCTTACGTTTTTATTAAGGTATCTTATACTGACCACATTTGAAGTTTGCAAAAGTCATATGTTATATGAAAAAGTTTCACAGTGTATAATTATCTAACATTCATCAAAATCACTGTACTTATAAGTTTCCTGACTTATGCACAAGGTATCCTCAACTCAAACGAGTGTACTGGTAGACTTGCTAAATATATCAAACAAGAATCTGAAGTGTTTCAAATTGTAGTGCTCCTACATGAAAGAGTTAGTGACGAGAAAAATGGAATAGCAAATTACATCATTATGTGGTCCTTCAACAGCAAACAGTATTCTTTCCAGACTGATGATATAAAAAACCTTTCAAGCAAAATAACAGGAAAGCAAGCTCATCCGAAGTGTTTAGTGATATTTTTCCAAAGGAAGAACGATCTAGCTATTTAAAGTTTCTGCAGAACTTGTGGTCATCGAATTTCCTAGATGTCAGTATCCTTGAAATTGTTAACAAAAGAGTTACAAGTAATAAGTGGTTCACTATTGACCATCAAACTCTAGCAACGGTACATCAATTTAACCCATTCATAAGAATGTACACAAAAAAAGTGTTTAGCGCAATCTTACTTATTCCAAGATAAGTTGAGGGACTTGAATGGATATTAATTAAAAAAAGGTTCTTTCAATCAGCCTCCTCTACTGAGAGTAAAAAGAAATCGTTCGGGATATCCTGTTCAAGTGACTGGAGCAGGAGCACTTCTAGTGAAAACATTGTCTAGAGCGATGAATTGCTCAATTTTAGAAGTTGAATCCAAAACTGAGGGATGGGGCGATTGGAGTATTGACCTGAGAAAAAACACTACTCTTCCGTACCACCTTGCTTATAACAAAATACATTTTTACACAAATTTTGGTGAATATCTCGCTGTCAAGGAAAAATTTAGACTACAGCAGGGCTTCTGGTGAATTTTGTTATTATCCGGTTGTGCCAATTTTAAGGTCTAAAACGTTATCTGTACAATTGTCAAGCAAGTTTTTGCACATGGCAGTATCTTTGTTGGGAATGATGTTGATTCCTTCCATCGTAGTATACATTCTGAATTCAGGTAGCAGTGTTTGGTCCCCTTTGTACGTATTCGAAGCTACGCTCGGACTTTCGATTCCACCTGTGCCTGAAAAGTTGGCAGAACAAATCATCTTCATTTTCGAACTTCTTGCTTTTTTTATCTCCTCATCTGTAATCTTCTCAGTTCTTACTGGCATCAAGTTGACAACGGAAGACGAAGTTCAAATTGATACTTCAGAAGATTTGAATAATCCTCGTCTTTCACTCGTGATGAACGTAGTAATCTCAAGCATAATGTGAAACAGCGAAAACGACGAAATTGTTGAAGCCTTGCTGAATAAAACTATTATCGGCTCTTCAGATACAAGCTGCATCAAGTTATTGATGGAGCCTAAAAATATATCGTGCATCAGGTCAGAAAGTTTGGTAAAATGGTATGTAGACGCATATGATAAGCTTCATGTTTCTATGAAGATTGGAAAAGCGTGTCTCCGAAAAACTATCCTTGTCATGTTTTTAGAACCAGGATCCCCTTACATTCGACGAGTTGATCGAATTTTGTCACAGATGGTCTAGTCTGGGCTTTTTGGCAAGTGGAGACAGGATCATTCAGTGAATCTTGTCCCGAATCCAATCACTTGAATCATTCAGAAAAAAAAGTTTCAGTTAATTAGATTGAAACGGAGCAAAGCTGTAGAGCTTTCAGTTCAACTAATGCGATTCGTGTTTTAGAAACTCAAAAAGTGTTCAAAATAAAAAAAATGCAACATCCTAATGATTTTCGTCATGTTAAAGTTATCTTTTGTCAAATAAAAAAATTATGACAAAGAAAGAATTCATTTCATTGAAATTTTTTTCAATGCATACTTTATTTTCATACACAATTTTGATTGAGGATTTTCATTGATGGTATTAAACATAGTGGGTCAGATGACGCGATTTCGTGTAAAAAAGTCAAATGATTTGACTTGGAAATTCATTCAACAAATTCGGCAATTGTAATCCGCAATAGCTAGAGTATCTAGTACGTAAATTATTGATTAATTAATGAAATTCTGCTCCCTTAGAAGTTATTTAGTGTACAAAAATATTTTTAAATTTTTTATTCATTTTTCGTGTACCCCTTTCAAATATTCATTACACAAACATTAACGTAAAAGTGATTGTTTATTTGATTTCATCCTCAGGCAAGTACGAGTAAGAAGATTAGAATTAAATTTAGACATTATTTTCTAGCTCAATTCAGCATTATTAATGCTAAGATATTATTCTTATCGCACGTCAAGCTAGCAAGTTTGAGCGCGCCTTGGGCGCTCGTCTGCCAGATCCTTTGGTTTTCCTCATAGTATTTTTTATAAATAAAACCAAAATGACCAGTCCTATCAATAATGGTTGAAGAACAATTCGCAGGACTTTTGAAAAGCTGAAAATCCTCCCTGGAACATTTAACCGTATTTAGATGTTATTTTTGAAGACACTATATAGAATTTTTATAATTCATTGATAGATTTTGCAGAAGGACTTACTCAATAATCCTGCTTCTATTTGTCAAAATGTCCACACTGAATCAACTGCGGAAAGTTGAAGCGATTCGTCGAACATAATGTGTTCCAGGTTCTCAAACGGTTTAGAACATGTTCGTTCAGTCTGAAAATGCAGGTTAGTGGAAACAGGATTATATAGTAAATACTGCTTCGACATTAATCAATAGAATTATTTACGACTTTATACAAATGACAGATATCGTGGTACCTCTTTTTTCAAATATCTCGGCAGGGTTTGCCAATTCGTTTGTTGTATTTTCGAAAAAAGCTGATTTTACATTTATTTAAATCCATTTGAAGAGATAATGGAGGGGATTCTGATATAGATCAAAACAAACATTTAGGTAGTGAAAAATGACTTACGTAAGTGACTTTACGATTGCGGTCTACATTCTTATCCTCACCATATGTCTTCTAATAATGCAGGAAATGATTGTTGGAATATATAAATTGTTGCGATAATGCCACTGAAAAACCAGGTCAGAAAAATCGATACAAAAATATCAATTTTCTCTACGTGTCAAAGAAAAGTTGTAGTATTTATAATACGTTTCTGTGTGGCGTTTCATTTTTTGCGATGATTGGAGAAAAAAAATTTTAGTCTGCTAAGAGAGTTATTCATAATATTCAGAGACATTTACTTACGCAGACATTAAATAAACCATAGTCACCCGGGAGCCACCTTTAAAGGCAGACGTATTTTGTACGGACCACATTTGAAGTTTGTAATTGTCATACATTGTATGAAGAAAATTTTAAAATGTATAATTATTTACCATTGAGTGGAATGATTGTACTTATAAGTCTTTTGACTTATGTGCAGAGTGTCCATAACTCAACCGAGTGTATTGCTAGCCTTGCTAAATA
>JAABKJ010013551.1:0-10287 GCA_011634705.1 Andricus grossulariae
CAGATTATGGACAAAATCGAGTGCGAAGCACGAGATACGTGATGAGAATGTGTTCGTTAAAGCCGAAGGAGCTTTAACAACAACAAAAAAACTCACAATCACCAAGTTACTGCTGTTGATGCATTGACCCTCATTTTTGAAGAGTCTTTGCACAAATATGCGGGAAATGCAAAGGCCGAGCGAATTCGCACCAGAAACATTTTTATTTTGCTGGCATCTACGCAGGGACAACTGCAGCAGCTTACCTCCACTATATTAAATATATATGCTAAATATGCGTAATATATGCAGGATGTTCATAATATGCTAAATATGTTGAATATTTAACATTAAAATAGCCAAAATACACATTCGCACCAGTGTGCCATTTACAGGTATTGGGTAGAAGTGTTCCCTTTGAGGGTTCACAAAATAGCATTAGTGTATTTATATTACAGACATTCTTTTTGAAATTTTCAATTCGACAACAGTAAAGTCTGAAATATCAGTTGCAAAATAAGACAAAAAGGATAAATAATCTTCATTGTTTTCGGAGTTAGGAACTAATTTTTTTAGCCGTGCATGATAGATTGTCCAAGCAACAAAGGAATCGCTGCACTGCCTGCTAGTCAAGCCGCTTGCTTTACTCACGGGACACCGGCAGCTACTCGCTTCAAAAATCTTTCTGTTAAAAAAAATTAAGCTAACTTGAAAACCAATCAAGATTTTTTATTGTATTTGGTCCCGTTTGATCATTCAGCCTTTAAATTCGCGTATGTTAATCAATGTATTTTTATTTTCAATTATGTCATATTGTTCAATCGAAATTTTTTGCAACGAAACTATTCCCGATTAAAAATTGCTAAAACGATAATCAAAATTATTGTTTATAATAATTTGTTCCTAAAAATTGAAATTTTTCTAGACCAAATAACAGGCAATAAGGCAAATAAGAATAAATATAAATAAGGTAAATAAGAACTCACTAAACGTCTAATTTTGAAAAATATTATTGTTTATACCAAAAAAATCCATTCATCCCCTACCCCGCTAATTTTAGATTTTCGTTACAAAAAAACCGTTTCATACTCAACAGACCTTACATTTTGTTCATCTATACAGAGAAAGTGGATGTATATTTCGTTTATAACAATGAAGTTCATAACATACGTCACTTACTCATCGCAGCCGCATCCTTAATTAAAAATTCATATTTCATAAACAATTCATTGTAGAAGGTTTATTTAAAAGATAATTTCATTTAAAAATAGCATCTGCACCAAGGGGAGGGGGGGGGTGTTCTCTTTACGACTCGTATCTTTTTTCAGTACTTGTGTCCGGCTCGCACTGAAAAAATTACACTGATCGGAAAAGCCTCACTTCTACCCATGTTGCATAATACAGGGTGTTCTAAAAGTATGGGAACAACAAAATATCTTGGAAGGGAACCATTTTAGGAGAATATGACAAACACCAAAGTTGTAGCATTTCTTACTCCCGATCGAATGGTGACCGAGACCTTGACATTGACGATGAACTTCAGGGTCATTTCAAGGTCAAATGGATTTTTTAAAATAAGCACCCCTATTTCGACCTTATTTTGACTACTTTTTTTGGGAACTAAGAGAGCGGAAAATTTTACTTGCAGATTTGTCAAAAATTTGACCAGATACGTCGAAAATTTGACCGGGTCAGGTCACAGCATGGTCAAACAACGTACAGTAGAAGGACTCGACTGGCATGCATTTTTGAAGAAAATGGCGACCGCAAGAGTTGCAGGATTGTCGACCCCCGAATGATTGGTGACCTTGATCTTGACCTTGCTACAACTCTTGCGTTGAATATTTTCTGCAAAAATACATGCCAGTCGAGTCATTCTGATGTACGTTGTTTGACCTTGCCATGACCTTCCCAGGTCAAATTTTTGATTGTTTAAGGTCATATATGGACGTAAAATTGTACACTCTTTCAGCTCCCGGGGTCAGAAATAGGGTTTCCCATTTCAAAAACCAATTTGACCTTGAAATGACCCTGAAGGTCATCGCGAACGTCAAGGTCAAGATCACTATTCGATCGTGCGTCAAAAATGCTATAAATTTTATGTCTATCATATTCTCCAAAAATGGTTCCCTTCCAAGATATTTTGCTGTTCCCATACTTTTAGAACACACGGTATACTGTTTATACTTCGAAAGCTTGACAATCACGTTTTATAGGCGCAACTTCTAAACTTATTCTAACGTAAAGTGGCTCACTATTGATGTCACTACCAAGAGAGCATCATAAAAATATATTCATTTTTTGCATTCTAAAATCTCGTGTTGAATTAAGGGTTTATTTAAAGTAGAAGAACAGTAATAATACAGAATTAAATAAGCTACCTAGCGAAAAGAAATTATTAATATAAGAAGCTTATTGCAGGATTATCTGGGTAAGTACTCGTGGGATTTTCTGTCGGGTGCATGTTTAAAATTTTTGAAGTCTTGGAAAAATGATCCAAGATGAAAATTTTCTTAAGTTATTACTCATAAAGGTGAAAGAACATCGCCTTAAATGAGGTTTACATAATCGAGCAAGTACTAACTCCCTCTCTCCCATGTTCATCCTTTCTCTATTCCTCTTACACCTTTTCTGCGCCAGAATCATAATGGTGATAGTAAAGCCAGTTAAGTCTCCTGTCTCAACCACCTTAGAATATCCAATTAAGATAAGAGATACTGTAACTTTATGATCAAAAGAAGATCAAAATCTTGATGAAGAAATTACACACTTTCCGGATATCTGATGTAATCCACAAAAGGCTGAGGCTTTATAAAGACATTGTGAGTCAAATACCCACTTGAGACAATCGTCCTGTTTTTATCTCCTTTCACTTTCAAAATTTGAACACTGAAAAAGTCTTTTTAAAAGCAGTTTATGTTAAATTCTTCATTTTGAAAAGATATTCTAGACTTGAATCTTTTTCCTTTGTTATATTGTAACCCCAAAACTATAAGCTGCTATCCTTGATTTCACCAACTTTACAGGAGAGGCTCTTCAAAAACTGAGTAGTTTGTACCAGGCACGCATCTACAATGTGGCAAGACTAGCGATCGCTCCCCCCCCCCCCTTTCTTAGGATTTTTCAACCTCTCTTCACTTTTTTCTCCATCGCTTCAATTTTATACAAAGTTTAGAATTATTTAAATGCACGAATTTCATAATTTTTAAAAGCGGTTTGGTGCCGATACGATCGTCTTATGACTCTTATAATATCTATTAAGAAAATGTAATCCTTGAAATTAAACAAAAATTGAAACCTCATTTAATCTGGCCAATCTTAATAAAATTCCTTAAACCTTATAAAATTCTTTTTGATGACCGTCAAAATATTATAAAATTACTTCAATTTTTCACAATCCGTTCAAATACAATGAAATTCTTTGAAACCCCCGTTAAATTCCAAGAAATATGAGGATACTTTACGAAATCCTGAAGAAATTGATTGAAATACTTTAAGGGTTTTTAAAATCCCTTGAAAGCACGGAAATATTTAGAAATCTGATTAAATCCGTTACAACACTTCAAAAATCCCTTAGAATCTTTCAAGATATCCTAAAACCTTCAAGGTCCTATAAAATGCTTCCAAATCGTCAAAAATGTTACTAAATTCTTGAAAATCGCATAAAATTGTGTTGCATTATTTAAAATCATGAAAATCTTCAAAACTTTTTTCAAATTTTTTAAATCAGTTGAAAATTTCTTATAAAAGACGTTGAAATCCCGTGAAATTACATGAAATCTATTGAGAATCCTTGAAATCTCTTCAATAAATATTTGAAGTCCTATAAAATCCTTTGAGAACTTGGGAAATGTACTGAAACACCTTATTGAGAACCTTCAGAATACCTTAGAAACAAGAAAACAGTGGACAATTTTATATAATCCCTTAAAAATCCTTCGAAATATCTGTAAATATTGAACATCCTCTGAATTCCCTTAGAATCGTTTTCAATATCATGATATCTTATAAATCCTATGTAATCCTTTCAAAATTTATGAAATTCAAGAAAATGCTTTGAATTAAATTCTTGAAAATCATATAAAAATTCTTTTAAATAATTGATAAGCTTGAAAATCTTCTAAAATTCCTGATCATCTTTCTCAATACCCTAAAACCTTTAAAATCCTATGAAATCTTTCAAAATCCTTACGAAATTTGAAAAACTCTTTGCAATCCCATAAATTTTGCTTTAATCTCTAAAAAGCCCTTACAATCTTCGAAATAATATTAAATATCGTAATTAATTATTTTCCTAAGTTCAAAAACTGACTGATGAAATTATATGATGATTTGATTAATTAAAAATTATGTATTTTTGAAATACTTTGAATTTAGAAGAGGTCTAAATAGTCAAGTATTCAATATCTGAATTCAAAAATTTTTGCGTATTAAAGTTTTAATTTTTATGACTTGGAAAAATATTTGGTAACCGGAAAAATGACCATAAACTTTATATGGAGAATTTTACTGATAATAAGAAACTTATCGCTCGCATAGCGTGCGAATCATGATTGGTAGTAGAAAATAATATTAAATATGTTAAATGATACACTGGGAATCCCATTTTAGTATCTCCCACTCATGTCGTTCCTAGAAATGATGGCCTCCGAATTTGATGATGCGGCGAGCGCAGCAGGCGCTGCCCAGTCAAGCGTGATAAACAGTGAGAGGGTCGCACTCTCCACGAGTTAGTTGCATCAGCTTGCGTTATGGATTCAAATCCAGCAAAAATGATTTATTCGACCCTGCCTGTCTACGTTCGTAGCGAGCGAATTTTGTGTTTGCTTTCAGTGAGGCCATTCAGAACCATGTCCGAAACCGCACTTAAATGTGATTTCCGGTATACGGTATAACCTTTCATCATTTTGAATTTGAATTTTTTTCTGAATTTCGCCTCAATTGGTATCTATTTTCCATTTGCATGGTTATTATTATTGTCTTGTAAAGCTTTTCAGTTTAAGTCCCGTAGCACTTTACTCAAAATCTAATGTACTATCCCTTTATATTTTCAAACCGCGATGAAACAGAGGCTATATACAGGTCACTCTTGTTGCTGGAGTATCATTTAAGTCTCTTAGCATAAGTACATATACGCCAGACAACTCCACTTCACTGGGTATGGGCCTGTGCAAATTTTTCTCTGAATAGGGTGGGCTTAGAATCACTGCTTGAATTTAATTACAACCAGTGATAACCCCCCGCGGCTGCATCTCACTTTATTAGAAGTACTCGCATTTGCCTGGACATTTGGCCAGGGGAGAGGAAAACTGCAGAAAATCAACTCGTGAGTTTAGCCGGTTTAGCAGACATTCGACCCTATCCATCGAATTCACACAATAATCGCCTCTTTCAAACCTCCTGCTCGGCATTATTTCAAACGCAGCGAATTCACAACCTGGTCATACGTCTCTGATGGTCACCCATCTGAGGGCTATCCACGCGCAAAATGCCTTGATATCTGGACTCTTTCCGAGTCGAGATTCATCTCGCAGCCAATGCTTGCGTCGTTGTAATTTCGCAACGGGTTTGTTAGAATATTACTTAAAATACAGTAAGAGATTTCATTGAACTACCTTTTGGTGCCATTAACTCATTTTGTTTAAAAGTGGAATAGTGCTCTATTGTTCCAGAGTTACGAGTAAGGCATTTTAAAAACAGATTAAATCTCGTTACATCACCGAGTGAAGCAATTCTCTTGATCAGGCTTTTATGTCAACGATAAAAGTTATAGTTTTTGTAAATGAAAAGATTTATCACTAAAGCTGACTTATCCGAAACTTTGATTTTTATGAGAGGAAATCGTGTGCTGTAAGATCAATTAGGGAAGAAGCGTGTAATGCGGTGAGTATCACATTATATAAATTGATAGAAATAAAAATACAATAAATAATATAATGGCAAAATTTGTAACACGCAGATCAATATGTTAGCTTTGCTTCATTATTAGAAAAAATTAAATCTATATGATTTTAAATACTTAATTATTAGGTCTTCCAAACAAGGCCACGTGCGTCAAATTACCTTACCTGTCGGGTAGTGCAACGCGCACCATTAATTTTATCTTGTTGAAAATTAAAAATAATTTTCTAACCATCGAATGCACAATTTCAGTCAAATCAGATATCTATATTCATTTACAGTTATAATTTTTAACACTTCGACATTTTTCCAATTAAATGGTTGTCAGCCCCACATTGCCCGCTTGTGCATAGTATTAAAATAGGATTTATATGTAACACGAGTATGTTTTCCGTTGATTGATAAAGTGCACTTTATTGTGCGCGGAAAATGCACGTACATGCGCGTTCGTTACTTTAACCTACGGGCACTGTTCTGCACAATACTTGCCCCTTCAAGCTAACCTCGAAAGTGAGACGTAATTTGATGACGAAACTCGAAAACCATAATTTTTTTACATAAAATATCGTGTGTACCGAAGCAGCGAAGCATTTTTTTACGGCCAACCGTGACTCGAGCTGCTTCTCGTTCTTACAAACTCTCACTCCGTCGTAAACAGGCTTCGCTGCCTTGGTGCACAATATACTGCTATTTGCAGATGTTAACTAACTTTACGTATTTGTAACGAATGATATCCTGCAGAAAAGTCAGAAGATCAACATTGATAAAGTTTTAATATATTTCAGGCAAAATACTACAAGCTTCAAAGATTTTTTTGCAATTGTGATGAGATTGGGAGAACATCAAAAACAAATTTTTCACCTTAAAAATGAAACAACTACCTTATATAACCAACCTTTTTCACTAGTTGATATTGCATTCATAAATACATATAGGGGAGAGACCGGCAGTACCGGCACCTTAAGGTTTATTTAGAATTAAAGAAATACCTTTACTTAAATTTTAAATACTCGCCGTTATGTATTAAGAAGCTCATTATCTATAAATAAGAACAATAAAATATCGTTATATTGAGTAATAATCAACTTTATTGATAAAATTTTAAGATAAAGGAAAATCAATCTTAAAAAAATTGGCTTCCAGTTTCGGACAGCAAAAATATCATGAGTTAAATGAGGCAATGATCGTAAATGGATTGATTTGACAGCTCCAGTATGTTTGCACAAGCTTCATGAATCCAAATTTTACAACTTGGCTTGGCTTCAAAATCTACCTATAAGCAAGTAAATATAGTCAGTAATCAACTTTCGATAATGGCCGGTACTGGAGGAAAATTTTGTGGCCGGTACTGTAGGAAACGGATTATATTATTATTCACAATAGTGGAAAATAATGTACGCGCAAAGGGTTATCAAATCATATTTTTTTTAAAGCTACATAATTTTTCAATACATAACAGGTTTTACTTTATTGTAACCTGTCCGCAAAATTTCAGAAATCACTAATGAAACTTTTCTTGTGTAACTTACGCCCACGATGCGCAATAGTAATCTTTGCACTGACAGTCAACTAGTCGCGACAGTTTAGCCTCGAGGGTGACAAATACTCGTGATCACGTAGTAAGCAAACGGCAAAGGCTTTCTCAGCGTTAATTTTTATAGAATTTTAGAAATGACAACTGGACGGTACTGAATGCTAGCCGGTACTATAGCACTGTTCCCTACTGAACCTAACTTCATTCGTTTATAGTACGCAGATTTTTCTTAAAGCGACCGCGCCGCATTACCAGCTTCACTCATACTTAAAAAGTGGAATTTTTCTGAAAGGAAACATACTCTTATTCACAGCTTATATCAATTTTCTCTTTTCTTTACGAGAAACGCGACCAAC
This sequence comes from Andricus grossulariae, assembly GCA_011634705.1. NCBI lineage: Eukaryota > Metazoa > Arthropoda > Insecta > Hymenoptera > Cynipidae > Andricus > Andricus grossulariae. The sequence continues at coordinate 7,771 of JAABKJ010013551.1, forward strand.
TTTTGATGCGTTCTCACATTCGTCTTTTGATTCTTGGCTGCTGAATAGCGGCTTAAACGGCACATTAATCGACTGGTGAAATCTGTGCATGAAAGGATGCTTGACTATACATCTGCGCAATGATATCCAACGAAACAAAAGTTACTTACTATATAAACCTGCAGTGGCCTACATTTAGGTACGCTCTAAACAATTTGTGTTTGTTTGAAAAAATTTTCTTCCTGCTTTCTCATGGAAAGGTACTTTTTTACGTTCATTCGACAATAATTTATTACCAGGAAGCCTGCTATATGTGTTGAGCATTAAAAAATTGTTTAAACAAATAATTATCAATAAATTGTAACTTTTTTATAAAGAGCGGTAGAAAACTATAGTTTTTTGTTGAACTTGCTCAACTTTGTTGCTTATTATTGAATATCTACGATATTCAGATATTGATACCCCATTCTGTAACAAACTCGTATTTATTTAATTTTTTTGTTTTGTTTAAATAATTTGCTTGTGATATAATTCTATTCATTTTTTGTCTTCAAGTTTCGTTGAGTATGTCGCGTATCATTAAATATTTAAATGCTCTACAAACTCTTCAAATAATTAATATTTATTTCAATTTTTTTATATTGCTTGTGAAAAGTTTGCTTTTTGATTAAGATTTCATTATATAAAAAATGCATTCAATTTTGTAGTTCTGAAAAGATTTCTCAAATTTTTTTTATCACACACGCAGACTGATGAGTATTGATCCTCTGGAAGCTGAAAGTAAGTTGATATATTATTCACTGTATACCTCAGTCGTTACTGGAATATAAAATGAAAATTGTTATTTTAGTAAGAAGTTAAAAAAAACAATCTCTCTATGATACAACGTCGCCTTCATACCATTAATTATTGCATGTCTACAGACAATGTTTTCTTGTTACTATTGCAAAATTTTATTCCGCAATCAGGAACAACTTGTAAAAAGTATTGCTTTTGTTCCTCATTTCTCGTAATAAAAATGTTTAAATCGGAGATTAATTGTACCCCTTTCTCAGAAACATCATTTACAAACATCGGTTTTTTAAACAATTAAATAATGACTTCAGCAAAAAATGTTACTCTCAACAATGACAAATTACCGCATTAATTACAAGAGAAGATACATTTCAAACATTTGTTTCACAAAAAAAGTGTTAAATCAAACAAAAAATTATTCAATCATTCAAAGCTATTTTAACAGATTTCAACGAATTTTCAGATATTAAAAATATTTTGAGTGATTTCGAGAGAACTTCGTAAAATTAATTAATTTAAATCAAATTTCAAGGAATTCCTAGTGCTTTCGAATATTTCAAGGGAATTTAAAATATTTTTGAAAAATTTCACAAGATTTGAAAGATTTTATTACTTTACTTTGAAAGATTCTAAAGAATTTCAGCAGAGTGAAAAATTTTAAGAAATCTCAAAGACGGGATTTTCGAAGATTTTAAAGATCTTAAGCTATTTCGAAAAATTCTAGGGATATTGAAGAATTTTGTAGGATTTTCAAAGTTTTTAAGGTATTTCTACAGAAATTTAGCAAATAAATTAAATAGAATAAAATTGTAAGCAATTGCGAGCGATTCCAAATATTTTAAGGAACTTTAAAATGTTTTAATAATCTTACAAGATTTAAAGAACGTTATTGAATCTTCAATGATTTAATAGATTTCGAGTGATTTGAAGGTTTTTTTCAAAGAACTTTGATTGATAAATTTAGTTTAATTGATAATTTAGGGATTTCAAGTGACTTATTTTAATGGATTTTTACGATTTACAAAGATTTTAATGGATTTTAAGCGACATTAACTAGTTTCTAGAGAACCTTACGGAATAAAATAATTTTCACTTCAAGGTATGTCTATGGATTTTACGATTTCAAGGAATATAAAGGGACTAACAAAATCTTGAAGGATTTTAAAGATATTAGGTTATTTTGAAAGATGCTGAAGAATTTCAAGAGATTTGAATAAAATTTCAAGTAATTTTGAAGATATACAGGTTATTACAGATTTTTAGTATGTAAAGTCTATTTTTGCCGAATGGTTGTTTTTGTGTACTTCTATATGATTTTATAAGCGGCTTCAAATAATAAAAAATATATTTATTTTATATTTTATTTCAAACAGTATCTTATAACAAGTTAATTGAGAGGTCAAAAAGTCAAATCAATCAAATTATATCAAAGATATACCATTTTTTTCAAAGTTACCTAAAAGTTCAAAGTCCCATAAGTCACCAATCTTTTTTAATTTTCGAAAACCATTGTGTGGGATTTCGTTCAGTATAAAATTATCACATCCCGAATTACAGTCAAATCCCATACCGACATTAAAATTGCCGTGTTCAGATGACATGTATAACTTTTGAACATTTAAAATTTTCTATTACTTATTCCATTGCTGACTATCGTACAATCTTGTTATATATATATATATATATATAATTAAAAACTAAAGGTTAACAACCACCGCAGGGTCCCACTGGGAGTAACTGTCA
>JAABKJ010013552.1:0-10287 GCA_011634705.1 Andricus grossulariae
CTTTACCACCGAGCAATTCACGCCTACCCCGAAAGGGAAACGGCTTAATGATATAATAATAATAATAATAATATAACAACAATCCGTTCTAGATTTCAGCGTTAAAAAATTTTAATGTACAACTTTGTGTGTGGAACAAATTTTTCATACGTCAAAAGCGTCAAAAACAATAATAAGTGAGGTTATGCGTACATTCCAAAGTTTTCGCGTCACAGCCTGGACATCCTAATGTTTTGAAGAAATCCATTTTCAACATCATTTCGCATGCTTCTTCACTTTCGCACTTTCTCCGTTAGCTAACAAATGAAATCCTTTAATAGTTAAAGGAATCCTTTTCAAAGCCAAAAGAAATCGTTTATCAGTAAAACTACTTCCGTTTTGCATTTAACGGGTAAGTCTTTGAACAGTGAAATGATTCTATTGATGGACAAAAGAAATCGTCTTAATTTCAAAGGACGCATGGTAAAAGGAACGTCATTTTACTGATGATAGACTTTTTTTAGAGTGTAATTGCTATTGAGAATAGAACTACTATTTAGTTTGATGAGAAAAACACAAATTCGAAAAAATAAAATTTTTTTATTACAATATTTATAATAATGATTATTAATAGATGCAATGCTTTTACGATGATGCATTACGATAAATTTAAATCTTTTTCGGGTTTCAATCGTGTTCAAAACTACGAATCTTGCCGACGTTTCGTGAATATTGCAGTTCACTTCTTCAGGGGTGACCTGAAACTGAAGTTTCAGGTTATGTTGTTCTTATATAGATTCCCTACGATGCCTATGATTGGCCAGAGCGCCCCATGGTGGGGACCGCTCGAACTTCATTGGCCAATCAAGTCTTTTTTTAAAAAACCCGGGAGGACGGAAAGCCAAATCGGATTGGTATTATATCCATTGCCCCTATTGATTTTATTAGGGTGTTTTAGGATTTCGATTGCTTCTCTATGTTTTCTTGGAAAAATTTTGTACGTTTTTGTGATAAAGGTTATTTTTTCAAATAAAATGCTATGTTCTGTTTCAATATGATGCTCAGCTAGTGCTGATTGCGTGAAATGTTTCAGCCTGACTTTACTCTCATGTTCCTTCACACGTTGACTCACCACTCTCCCGGTTTGTTGAGAATTCTTCCTATTTGTTCTGTGATACCTTGGATGTAGGGTAGGATGATGGTCGTTTCTCTCTCTCTTTCTTCAGTAGGTTGTATTGACTTAGTTTTTTGTGTTTATTTTCGCATTCATTTATCAATTTGTTTTTTTGTGTAATTGTTCTGCATTAGGATTTGTTTAACGTGTTGTAATTCCATTTGCAAGTTATCTTTATCTGTTATGGAGACAGCTCTTTAGATAAGGGAGTTGATGACTCATTGCTTTTAGGATGGGTGGTGGTGTGCTAAGGCATGTATGTATCTGTTTGTATGTGTGGGGTTTCTGTAAACTTTATGTCCTAATTTGTTGTGACATCTTTTGTGAACTAGTACCTCCAAGAAAGGAAATTTTCCATTTTGTTTAATAGCCATGGTGAACTGGATACTAGGGTGCAATCGATTGATGAAATCGGAAAACTTGTGTAGTTCATCTAGTCCATGTTTTCAGATAAAGAAAGTGTCATCAACGTAACGGCACCAAAATTCCGGTTTAAGCTTGAATCGGTTGAAGAGTTTAGTTTCTTAATTTTCCATAAAGATGTTGGCTATTGCAGGTGAGTTTGGTGATCCCATTACTGCTCCTGAAGATTGTTAATAGAACTGGTTATTGCAAGAGAAGTAAGTATTATTGAGACACTTTTCCATCAAAAGTATGAGATCGGAGATGAAGTCAAAAGAGTCTTGGACGTGAGTGATAGAGATTTCTGTGAAATGATTCAGTTCTTTGGTGAGGAAGCGTGCTAGGTTGTAAGCTGGTGAGTTTATTGCACTGATGATCGGTTTGAGTGGAATGTAGTTTTTGTGGATTTTTGGGAGTCCGTACAGTCTTCGAAAGATAGGATTAGTAGGTATAAATTTAGATATGGTTTTGCTGTCAAGTTTAGAGTCTTTTAGAATGGTTTTTGTTCTAGTGAATATTCTCTTTGTGGGGTCTTTTTCAAGTTTTTTATATGTATCGTCAGTCAAAAGATCCATGAGATTGTTGTTATAGTTTTCTTTTTTTATTATTACTCATGTGCTGCCTATGTCTGCGAGTAATACTATAATGTCTTTATTTCGATTGAATTTTTTGGTTGATGTTTTTTCTTGTTTTGTTAAGTTTGAGGAGAGAAGTTTGGCTTGGCGTGAGATGCTGAACGTCCTACGTCGTATCTACATGGAACTATCTTTATGGAACATCTTGAAAGTAAAATCTTTAACAAATCCAAGCTCAAACCGAAATTTTGGTGTAGTTACGTTGACGACACTTTTGTCATCTGGACACATGGACTAGATAAAGTAACAAGTTTTCGGGTTTCATTAATCGATTACACTCTAATATCCAGTTCACCATGGAAATTGAACAAAATGGAAAATTGCCTTTCTTGGATGTACTAGTTCACAAAAGATGCTACAAAAAATTAGGACATGAAGTTTACGGAAACCCCACACATAAAAACAGATACATACATGCCTCATCCCACCACCACCCATCCTAAAAGTAATCAGTCATCAACCCCATTATCTAAAGAGCTGTCTCCATAACAGATAAAGATAACTTCAAAACAACCTTAAAGATAAAAAGGCACCTCTTAGTGATCCGGGAGTATATAAAATCCCTGGTTCTTGTGAAAAAATCTATATTGGAGAAACCGGGAAAGCGGTGAGTCAACACGTGAAGGAACATGAGAGTAAAGTCAGGCTAAAACATTTCACGCAATCAGCAATAGCTGAACATCATATCGAAACAGGATATAGCATTTTATTTGACAAAACAACCATCATCGCAAAAATACACAATATTTTTCCAAGAAAACAAAGATAAGCAATCGAAATCTTAAAACACACTAATAACATCAATAGGGACAGTGAATATAATACCAATCCGATTTGGCTTTCCATCCTCCCGGGTTTAAAAAAAAAACCTTGATTGGCCAATCATGTTCGACCAGTCTCCACGGTGGGGCGCTCTGACCAATCAAAGGCATCGTAGTGAGTATACGTATACAAGTGCAACATAACGAAGTGAACTTCAATGTTCACGATACGTCGGCAAGATTCACAGTTTTGCACACGATTGAGATCCGTAAGACCTCCTTTTTATCATCATTAAGTTTAGGATAAAGTTTAAACTTTTCAATTTTTCGTGCTTTCGAAAAATACTTTATACATTTCTTTTAGAAACTTTCAACATTCGAAAAAGTAATTATAATATAAATTCGCAAATTATTTAAACTAAGTAGGTATCTAAAATTGGTTAAAACTCATAGAAGTTATTTCCAGATTGTTTTCTTATTCAGTACAGGGTGTCTGTCCTACCTGGAAACCCTGAAATTGTCAAGGAATTTTTCCGCTTGTGTGCTTATTTTTTCTTTTCATTGCAATATAAAATTGAATGAAAATGATGCTTCATTTGTAAAAGTAGCTTTAAATTATTGTATTGAACTATTTTGTTGAAGACTCGTTTTTTTTATTTGAAACTAATTTTATTTTACTAAAAATTTAACTATTTTATTTTTGGTTGAAAGCACATTTATTTTTTCGAAAATTAACCCTTTTGTTTACGCTATTTTCTCTCTCTTGACAAAAAAAATCTTTCTTTGTCAAAAATTTAACTTATGTTAAAAAGTCTTCTTTCTGGTTCAACTAAACTATTTTTGGATAAAAATTAAATTTTTTTTTTTTTGAGTACCAACTAATATATTTTTCGTTGAGAATTTTTTTTTTTAAATAAAAATTTAATTATGGTTGGAAGCTGAACGGTTTTGTTGAAAATGAATTTTTTTGGTCGAAGGTTCATTTTTCAAATTGAAAATTCATCTCTTCAGTTGAAAACTCAGCTATTTTGTTGAAAATTCGTTTTTTCCTGGGCTGAAAATTAATTTTCTTAACCAAAAATCGAACAATTCAATTCGTAATTGAACAACTATCTTTTTAATTGAAAATTGACCGATTAAATGAACTTACCTGTAAGTTAATTTCAATCGTAATTATACAACTGCCCTTTTCGAAGGGGTTTCACTTATAGTATCATCTCATGCAGCTCGCGCTGCCACAATTCAGAGCTAGAATAAATTATATCGGTGGCCCTGCATTTTCCTTTGTCACTGACTTCCTGATCCCATTAAGTTAAGAGATGCGCAGTGAAATTGTCAACAGAATTCCTGTCTAGATATAACACCGAAGATGAGCCTTTTTCTCTCAGATCATTGACCACCGGCCTCACGATTTTAGTAAAGACAAACAGGCTGATATTCAAGCCAAATGGTAAACATGAAAATTCGTATAACACCCCATCAAAGACGAACATCAGAAACATCGTGTCACTTTTGCCGATTGGTACATACAGGCCGTACGAAGCTCCTCGATTTTGAAATGAGGTACCTGGATGAAATTATTCAACTTCTGTGAGTTGAGTATAAAGCGTTTAGAATTATGTGGTTTGTTCGCTAAAAAATAAGGTGATATCAATTCACCATCCACGGATTGGCAAGAATAATAGCCCCTATTTCTTAGAGTATATCGATTTCTAACCTCAAAGCCACGGTCTCCTGATGTGACCAATTTCGACTACTAGGTGATTTTTTTCTGACTATCTGAGAACAAGTTCAACAATTCTTCTACTGATTTTGAATATTCATCTGCGAGCATTTCTAACTGATTCAACGTGTTAAGTTCCTCTTCTCCCAGTAAATTGGAAAGAGCCGGACCTATAGTCGAGAATGCAGGATCAGTTAAGCGTTATATGACTTGAAAATGTTCAGCGTGTTTTTTAGCAACGTCATTCATAGGAAGCTTTACTTCCGGATTTAAGTGAAGAGGTTCAAGTAAGCAGTCACCCTCTTCCGGATATTTTTTCAACAATTCCTCCCTGACTCGATCAAGAAGACTTATGTGTGTCGAACCACCCGTCTTTGAGACCTCCTCGTTTCCGTTACCTAGAAGGATGAAGAACCTGGATTAATCCTTTTTGCGTACAGGCTCACCAGACTAAGGGTTGGTCTTCTATCTTTTTAAGAATGAGCTGAATCATCTCTTTTCATAACATAAAAAGGATGTGCGATCTGGATTTGTCCTGTATTTATTACACAGGCACACCAGTTGAATGATCGGACTTCTCTCATCTGAAGAATGAGCTGTGCCGTCCATTTAGATGATTTAGATTAACTGAACAGACTGCTGTTTCGGAGGAGGAGAGGCAGAACGGGACATGGATCGTGTGCGTGAATGTGTGCGAGAACGGGAATCTCTATTCTCTTTCCTAAGATCTAGTGCTGGAAAAACTTCGAGAAGACCCGGAAGATGAAGTAGACAAAGATCTACCTCGAAAACTACGCTTCTTGAGTTTGCGTTTTAAATTCTCGACTTCTGAATTGTAACGGCGCGAACGGCATGGAACGATACTACAGGTGTAATCTCGAGATTGAGGCAGGAAGTTCATCCTTTTTGGTAGAAATTAGTTTTCTTAGTTAAAAATGCATCTTTTGGCTTTCAAATTCAACTATTTCATTTGATTTTTTTTGATAATTTTAATTTAAAATTCATCACATTGTTTGCAAATGAACTATCTAAAAATTTTTTTTTTCTGGTTGAAAACGATTTTTTGAACTGAAAATATGACTTACTATTCAAATCGAATATTCCATCGTTTTAGTTGAAAATTCATGTCTTCAGTTGAACATTAGTTTTTTCATCTGAGAACTTTACTAATCAATTTTTCGTTAACAATTTCTCTTGTTGAGTTGAACATTCATGTATTCTTTTGAAAATTGTCTTCTTTGGTAGAAATTATTCTTCATGGCTGAAAATTCATATTTTTTATTTAAAATTTAACCAGCCCAGTTGAAGATTCATCACTTTAGTTAAAAATTCTTCAGCTTTAATGAAAATTAATTTTTTCAATTGAAAATTCAACTATTTCATTTTTCTACAAACATTTAATTTTTGTACAAAATTGGTACAAACGCCGTACTATTGAATCTTTTTACATTAATGAAGAAAGAAAATGTGTTAATCTCAGATATGACAACTTCAAACTACCGGATTTCTATAGTCTATTATGTGAAAACTCAATTTATTTCACTATTACAATTTAATATTTGTTATTGATTTATAATTTGGCACCTTTTCCTTCGACTATCTTCCATATTCATTGACCTCATTAACATACTTATCTGACCCTTCATGGATGTCTTTTTAAACACTTGTTGAAATTTGACAGTTGAAAGACTTTATTCTGCAAACACTGTTCGCTCCTCATAATAATTTCTTCCACAAACTTTAATATAATGTGAAACTTTAATTTATGTGAACCTTTTGGTTCACTTCAAAATCACAACAATGTTGTCCTTATATTAATCCTTGGTAAGTTTTTTGTTTTGCTCAACTTTAATTGCAGTTCATTTTGTTACCATAACCTTGAATTATTTTCTTCTTTTTCTCTTTTCCCACATCATTTTTGTTTCTTTTCTTTATTTTTTACAGTGATATCAATGTCAATTTTAATAACATTGGTATACAAAAATTTCTATCTCCAGTTTATTGTTTACAAACAATTTTCTATTTGAGAATTAATCACATTGTTTCTGATGGAGGAGGTTATATTAAAACTTTTATACAAAATGATATTTTGTCTCAATCGCCAATTTTTCATATGATGTTCAGGTAATAATTTTGATTTTAAAAATATTATTTTTGTTTACTATTTGTTATTTATATGACTAATGTGAACTTTATAAAATAATTTTACAATAAATTAATATTTGCTACAGGCTTGAAAAGGGACTACACTGAGTCTTTCTTAGTTCAAAATTCAACTATTACGTTAAAAATTAAGTATTCCAGCTAACTACTCATCACTTTATTTAAAAATTGATCTGTTCGCTGGAAAATATAACTACTTGGTATACATTTCTAAGAATATTGACAAGTTTTTGCGTTTGTGTAAATTTGTTGGCAACGTGTCGCTTGTTTGCAAATGACACGTGTAGGTCGAGATTAGATCCCCACTATCTAACATTTTCGAGGACGGTAAATAGAATTTCGATATAAGGAAAGAACTAGAAATATGAGAACTGTTAGTTTCGTCCTGTTCTTCTACACGCTAATATTTTTCCGCAATGCTGTTCGTAAGTAGGATATAATTTAATAATAGATCTATCATACATTAAAATATCTTGAAACCAGATGTCGAGTATATCCAAAAATTCACATTTCACTTTGAAACAGTTGAAACATATGTTCATTACCATTGTACGTATTTTTCCAAAAATGTTGTTCAGGGTGCGGCAAAATATTTTATTCTGCAGTTTTGAAGCAAAAATTTCACCAAAATATGCTCGGAAAGTTTTCATTGAAGTCCCACGCGTATGCCAACATATATTCCAAAGATTTATCGTCACAATCTTTTTCCTTCCGTCACTGCATCTAGAACTTTCTTTTCATTATATTACGCTATTGCGTATTGTGATATTGCGCATACGTGAATTAGGAGATTTATGAGAAGTTAACGGTAAATTACCATACGTTTCCATACATTTTAGCAAGTTACCATAATATTTCAGAAATTTAATACATTTTGATAAAATTCTCAAATTTTCTTAAATTTCATAAATGTTGCGATAGTGGTTTATTGACCCGCACGAATGGCTGTTCTCCTTAAGAGAGTACACCCAAGCATATACGTATCTATATACGTATATCGGTTATATTTCCTTTTATATTATGGGCGCCAGCCAGGCCCGTTATCACACAAAAAAACAGGAAGAACAAAAAAAATTTATTGCCCGGCAGTTTTACAGTCTGAAACCTAAAAAAAAAGAAAGCTAAAGGAGTAAGGAATCTCAGGGCTGGTCCTTTAAATCACAACGGCCAAATTCAAATACGTATAAAGAAAAAAAAGAAGACTATACTTCCGTATTTTATTGATGAAACTCGAAAAATTAAGGCTTTTACATTATTATAATTTTCTCCGACAGACCATACGCGACAATAGAACTAAAATACATTGTGAAACTACCAAATGAAATTGAAAACCCGCAAAAGGGACTCTACTGCGACCATGATGTCGATGGCCAAAATCCCGTAGAGGAGGCCATTTCGTTTCTAAGTAGACACAAGATAATTTTAGCGCGGAAAGGGGAAAACCAGAACTACGCACTGACTCGATCCCTTTTAGGTTAACATTTACTATGAAAAAGCAACCATATCAAGACAAAAAAAACACTCGGGGGAGGCCAAGCCAGGCCGTTAAATAAATCCAAATAATATCCAATAATATCCAATAAATGTTAATTGATGTCGAGAATTGTCTCTAAAGCCGAGAAGAGAACGAGGCACTTCTTGCCATATGTAGACCAAGATCGAAAGTGACAGATTCATGCGAGGCACCAAGACCGTGAACTCGAAGGGTGCTCGCATGAAAGCGCGTTCGCATACATAAAGTCACTGCGCAACTACCGGGGAAGCTATGAACTAAAACTGATCGTAGTCTAACTGAATTCGGTGTAACTGATTTCCGTGACAATATTCGCGGAAATATTAACATAAGTCTAATAGGTATTATTGAGAGGACGACATTCTACGCTAAATCCTAAAGTTTTACATCGGAAATTGCAGTTTACCGTGTTTCAGACTACAGCGCGCCTAGTAGAGGAACTGTGAACTAACAAGTGACTAACTAAAACTAGAGAAACATTTTTAGCAAGAATTATATAAGCGTGATAAAATTCTCTCATCCATATAAATCTAATCATAAATCCGTGTCATAAGCTTAGTGAACTTGAGCTAATCAAAGTTTAGGGAGACTTGAAATGTTTCCAAACTTCTCGAGCTTCAAATGATACGGCGGTAAATTCAAAATTAGAATAAAGTTAAATGTGAGGTATTAACCAAACATTCCATGGTATCTTCTGTCCTTCAGAACACATTTCTTTTAACCAACTATAAAAACAAATCGCGAAGTAATAGTTAACTACAAGTGATTTTCCTAACTTTTAACCAAATAATATTTTGATTTAGGCCAAAGAAAATAAATAAAAGGATAGACTTCGCACCTAGGACTCTTGCTCGAGAAGATGTAGATTCATTCTGAACGTTTTCGTTCCGCTAAATGTGACAAATGACCTAACCTTGACCAGACGGGAACGCGCATGCGCATGAAAAATCTTCCGTCGGTGCGTTGAACAATTAATCGCAAATAGAAATACATATGTTTGCAAGTAAGAACATAGTTGCAACAATAACAATTCCTGGTTAAATCCGAGATGATACGACAGTAAGTGATTACCGAGTTTTACAATTTACGGGAACTGATTTTCGGTAATAGTTTCTTCATGATGGCTCCATGGTTGATAGCTTCGTTCGATAGTCCGTTCGATGACCAATGAGCTCCCGTTCACCAGGTTTCCGATTATCTCATTAGGGTTTGAGGATCGTGACATGGCGTAAGAAGATGACAGAAGATGGCGGTGTCTAGGAAGGACCTTATTGGCCCAGCGTTGCCCCTAAGTCGGAAGCAGCGGTAACCATGGTGATGGTTAGTAATTAGTTACTAGGCAGTTACTGGTGATTGTTATACATTCCCTATAGCAACTATTCCAGAGTGCCAGAAACCCCGGCAATACTTCTACGTGGCAACTCCGCTCTGGTTGCCATGGAGTCTTCAATAGTGGATTTGTCATGACGTCACGCATCGATGACAGGGCTCTGATAGATCAGTGGAAGGTTGCGGCCAGGTACGATGTTAGACAGGCAGTAAATTCGAAGCCCGCCATTTTGGATGGAACTCGGTTACCACGGAGACGCGCAATGGTTGGTCTACGGTTGGTGATAGGTAATTTATCCAGGGTGTGTTAGTAACTCCTCGCAAACATCTGATGCAACGACTTGTCCCTGGCTTCTGTTGTTGCTGTCGTTGATCTAAGATTTGTCAGGTGGAGGTTAGTTAACATGATAACAGACATTTCGAGGAATAAGTAACCAAAATTAACAATCTTTTTCAGTGAGTGCTCCTGGGCAAGGTGTGACTTTCGCTCTTAGTCACAATTTTAACTTTTTCAAGCTCGAATCCTGGATATCAATTGAAGTGACAGGTATGTCAATTTTACCTTGTCACAATACACACACGCACATATATATATATATATATATATA
>JAABKJ010013553.1:0-10287 GCA_011634705.1 Andricus grossulariae
TAAAACATTTCACGCAATCAGCACTAGCTGAGCATCATATTGAAACCGGACATAGCATTTTATTTAACAAAACAACCCTCATCGCAAAAGCGTACAATATTTTTCCAAGAAAACATAGAGAGGCAATCGAAATCTTAAAATACCCTAATAACATCAATAGGGACAATGGATATAATACCAATCCGATTTGGCTTACGTCCACAAAACGTCGGCAAGTTTCGTAGTTTTGCACACGATTGAAACCCTAAAAAGCTTTAAAATTGAAAATTTAAATCCATCATAAGGAATCATCGTGAAAGTATTATATCTAGTGATATAATTATTATTATAATTTATAGAGATCTGACATTAAACATTTTGTATTATTTCGCTACTTGTCGAACCACTGACTAAAAGAAATGCTTCTAGCATAGCGTCTGAAATTCCAAATTAAAATTTTTTTTTCTGAAATCTGATATAAAATAAAGAAAAATATCACATAGCAAATGTTATCCCTTATCGTAATTCTGCATGCCACGAGCTTCAATTTGAGACATGCCCGAGGGAAATCAGACTAAAAGAAAAGCTTTCAGCTTAGGGGCCGCGCATAAATTATGTGACGTTTGGGTTTGTAGGTTTGCCACCCCCCCACTTTTTGACGAATACATTTTTTTGCGAATTTATTAAGGGATTATCAAAAAATAACGTAAGATGATGGGGGTGGTGGATCTTATCGTTTCTTACAAATTAACAAAGCAGTTCAACTTTTAAACAAGCAGTTGAATTCTAAACAAAAATGTAACAGTTATTATTTTAACCAAGAAAAATCCTTAACCAAAACGGATTTATTTTCAACCAAACGGTGGCATTTTCAACCAAAAAAGAAGAAATTTCTGGCAAAAGAGATGAATATACAACCAAGAAGATTAATTTTCTACTAACCGAAGACCAATTATCAATAAAATTGAAAAAAATGTAACTCAATTGTTGAGTTTTTAACCAAGAACATTAATTTTCTACCAAAAAGGATGAATTTCTAACAAATACATTAATTTTCATCTAAATAGTTGATTTTTCAACCAAGAAGATAATTTTTTACCGAAAAGACAATGTTTCAATAAATTGCATCTACTTTCAAACAAATAGTTCATTTTTCAAACTTAAAAAGGTCCATTCTCACCCAAAAATGGATTACTCAAATTTTAGGTTAAGAAAGTTCATTTTCAATTGAAAAAAAGAACTTTTTACTAAATAGTAGAATTTTCTACTAACTTGTGCAATTTTGAAGCTAAAAAGGACAAAGTTTCAACAAAAAATGTCCATTTTGAAACAAATAGTTGAAATTTTAACCAGAAAGATTAATTTTCTACCGAAAAAGACAAATTTTAACAAATTACATCTATTTTCAACCAAATAGTTAAATTTAAAAAATAAATTGTCATTAAAAAAAAAAATCTACATATAGGTGAATTTGCTACTAAATAGTTGTATGTCTACCGAATTGTGTAATATTTAAACTAAAAACACGAATTTTCAACAAAAAAGTTGAATTTTCAATCCAAAAATATGAATTTTCAAAAGAAAACTTGAAAAAATTAATTCCTGACGAAACAAAAAAAAAACGAATTGACAATAGACTAGTTCAACTCTCAACCAAGGAGTAGATCTTTCAGCATAATAATATGTATTTTGAACCAAAAATTAAATAGTTAATATTGCAAACAGAAATAATTTAATTCAAAAACAAAAAAGTTGAACTTAACAAAAAAATATTAATTCTTAACAAAATAGTTGAATCCTTGGCTAATTCGGATTATTTTCAACTAAAGAGTGGCATTTTTGATAAAAAATACGAATTTTTAACAAAAAAACATAAATTTTCAACCAAATGCACCAATTTTAGACCAACAGGATTAATTTACTACTAAAAGAACGATTTTCGAATAAATTATATGAATTTTTAATTTAAAAAATATATTTTCAACTAAAAATGAAATGTTTGAATTTTCATTTAAAAACATTATTTTTCAACAACAAAAAAATAAAATTTTGTACAAAACAGTTACAATTTCAACCTCTAAATTGAATTTTTGACCCTGAAATGAGAGTTTCAAACAGGAAAGTTAATTTTCGACAAATTAAATCCATTTTTAACCAAATTCTGAAATTCTCATTTGAAAATATTAATTCTCATTGAGAAAAAATTTTCTACGAAATAGTTGAATTTCAACCAAATTGTGGAATTTTTCAGCTGAATCGAAGAATTTTCAACAAAAAGGTTGAACTATTAACACAAAAATATGAATTTTCAATAGAAAAGTTGACAAATTTAATTTTCATAAAAATGACGAATTTTCGACGGGCTAATTTAACTTTCAACCACGGAAAAGAATTTTCAACATAAAAATATGTATTTTCAACAAAAAATATGATACTTGATATTTCAACCTAAATTTTTTTAAATTTTACATCAAACTACATAAAAAAATACGAATTTTTTATTTATAAATATGCAATTTCAACCAAAAATGGAATACCTTAAGCTTCAGTTTAAAAAAATTAATTTTCAACCAAAAAAAAAAACAGAATTTTTCATAAAACAGTTAAATTTGCAGCCCATAATGGTTAATTTTCAACAAATAAGTTAATTTTCAACCAAAAAGATGAGGTTTCTGAAATATAAATTAATTTTCAAACTAAAAAAGGAAATAAATGCCAATCTAATTTTTTAATTTTCGAACAAAATGGACGAATTTAAAATAAAACAGTTGAATTTTCGACGTAAAAGTATAACTTTTCAATTAAATTGTCGAATTTTCAACAAAACAATGAAGTTTTGAACCAAATAATGAAATTTTTAACCAAAAAGGATAAATTAAAAGAAATATTGTTATAAATATCAATAAAGTCACATAATTTTTTTAACATTTATTGTAATAAAACTACACATTTCAACACGTCCCCTGAAAGTGATTGCCAAAAAGATGACTACTTAATTCCCAATCATTTTCTACTTTTTCTTTGAATACTAAATTTTTTCTAAAAAAATGGCTTCAAAATCTGTTCCAACAATTTTTTCATGATGGTCCTAATTAAAAAATTTGACACTTGTTTTGCCGAAAATTTTTGCATTTAAACTAATTAAAACTAAAAGTGTAACTATTCTGAATTTTTAAATCGTTAAATTGAACCTCAACCATTTTTAATTCAGAAATGTTGTATTCAAAAGCAAAATAATTCAAACAATTTTCAAATAAATGTCTTTAAATTATAAAAATATGAAAATAAATCTGTAAATTTTCAAAATTATATCATTTTAAGCAAGTTTAGGTCAGAAATATTAATCACTGAACGATTACATTTTTTTAATGAAGACTTTTCAAATTTGAAATTAAATTATACTCAAAGTTTAAATCAATATTCTGGAAATTTTAACCAATTCAAGACTGTTTCAAACAGTTTAGTTTCAAATTGTAAAGATTTTGATATTTTATTTATAATTGCTCTTTATAAATGAACAGTCGAACATTTATAAATATTAAACAATTGTTCTTTTCTTCCGATTAAAAAATTTCCAACTATTTAAAAATTGAAAATAGTTTATAAAATTTTAATCGGATATTTACATTAATTTGACTAGTTCAATTTTCAGCGGAAAAGTCTGTACATTTCTTAATTTCAAACAAATTCAGAATTGGAAATCAATTACTGTTCAATTGTTAATACTCTAACTACAGTTCAATTTCAAAATCATTAATGAATTTGTATTCAGAGTTGACGAATTTAAAAAGTTATTTTTATCAAAAATTTTCACTATCAATCGCTTTAGCTTTTTAATGGTTTTACAAGGAGATGATCAGGGTTGAGATATTTTTAAAAATAAATAAATGATTTACCTATCTGAAAGTCAACTGAATAACTATTAATTTTCCAAATCAATATTTGCCTATGAGAATCATTTACGATAAAATCGATGCTCATCAATTTTTTAATTTATATTATTATTATTATTCATTTTTATTTAATGCTTTGTTAACGCGACCTGAATCTGTTTGTTTAAAATGCGTACAGTGCGGAATATTCAGCCTCCAATGAAAAAGGAAATAAAAAAACGAGGGAAATAAAGCGTTATTCTCACTGAACAGAACTCGAGTTTTTTCGCATTTCGAACGAACTATGACCCATTTCGCGATATTCACAATACTGATATGCATTTCGGTTTTAACACTGTTTTATAGTTGCTAAATCAAAACTATTTTACGCAAAAATATAAAAAACAATTTCCGTAAAATTATTCTATAAATTTACCAAGAGAAGATTCGAAATATTTTTAAGCAAAATAATTGTATGAATTAATTTTTCCACTTATTTTATTTAGAAAAATAAAAATTACACTCATCTAGAAAGAAAAGAGGAATTTGGATGCTACCTTTTTCTTTTCCTTTTTCTTTATATGGGGTTTCAAACATTGTTATTTTGAATGCAAGTATTTGCATATTTTTCTTTTAATTATATCTAAATTTAGTGTCATAAACCAGATTTTAAAAAATACAATAAAAAATACGACTTTGGATTATAAATTCTGGAATGATAATGAATTTTAAAATGCCTGGCAGCTCTATTTTTCAAGGATGCTCTTGATTTTTCAAAATTACTTAATCAATAATTTGATTCATAAAATTTACAACGAAGGCTCATTGATTATTGAAAAATAAAGTAGAAGAAAAACTTAAGCTTAAATAATAAAAAAAAAGTTTAGTGCATTTTTTCGGGCTGTAAGAATTCATGTATCTTGTTAACTCCTTAGAATCAAGAGATAATAGTTTATAAAATAGATATAAATAAATTAAAATAGTTTATAAAATTAAAATCGTTATGAAGGGTTGAAAAATGACGTTGTTTGTACACAAAATTAGATCAATTTTTCAATTTTTATTATTTTTGAACCAAAATTGAACTATTTACTCTTAAAATGATGCACTTTCACACAAAAATGAACGTAATAGTGTATGCTCTAAAAAAGTATTAATTTGAGCCGAAAGGTGTTTTTTTTTTCAAGAAAATTGAAATTACGTTTTTCATTTTTTTTGCAGTATATTCCCTTCATTTTGGCGTTTGAATGAGAGATATTGTGTAAAAAGATTCCCTGGGTCATCTAGACCCATAGTGCCGGTTAAGGGTTGAATGTAGTTATATGCATATTTTTTTTTTCGTTTTAGGCAAAAGTCGTAATTTTCATTCGATCGAGATTATTTTATTTATAAATAATACGTAAATCATTTTTAGTTCGTCATTTTCTTAATTAAACAATTTCTGAACAATATTTAATAAAAACATGAGGAAAAGAATGATAAATAAACTTTTAAGGAACAGAATATTTTTTTAATTGAAATTGAATGAAAAATACAATTTTTTTCCTAAAGCGGAAGAAAAACACAAGTATGCAAATAGGTACATTTAAATAAACAATTATGACTTTAATATTTTTTTATCATTTACTCTTAGGGTTCTTTCCCTAAATTTGTTGCAATAATCCATGGCCCATTATTAGTTTTATGAATCAAGCTGAAGATAAATTAATTTTGGAATTGACCGTACACCTAGAACATCCCTGAGGGCATTTTTTTCGAATTGAAAAGAATTTGGTGACATTTATATGAATTCTAGGTAAATTTTAAGGAATTCAGGATAAATTCATTGGAATTCATAACAATTGAAATTAACCTTGAAAGAATTCAAATGAATTGAACAAAATGATAGACATAAAAAAATGAGAAAAATCAAGGAATTAAATCAAATTTGACTGAATTGAGAGGAATTCAAGAGAAATAAGAAAGATTTGACAAAATTCATAAAAATCGAAATTGAATTTGTTAAAAATTCGAGTGAATAAAAAACGATTCAAAAATATTTTAAAAATTTATTGAATTCATGAAGCTTGGAGTAAAATTGCAAATAATCTAGAAGAATTTTAGGGTATTCAAAGGAATTCCACGATAGTAAAACATAATTCAAGAGCATTCAAAGAATTCAAAAGAATTTAGTATAAATTCCAAATAAATTGAAAAAAGTCTCACATATTCCATTGATTTCGGAAGCATATAAATGAATTTAGAAGAATTCAAGAGGATTGAAGGGAATTCAAAAAGAATTGAAAAGAATTGAAAAGAATTCAGGATTAATCAATAAGTATCCAGGTTGAATTTTAAATTAATTCAAATGATGTTGAAACAAAATTTAAAAATCTCAATTATTTCATTTATTGCAGTAAAATTAGAGTGAATTTAGAAGAACTGCGGAGAATAAGATAAAATGCATACGAATTTAAGATGAATTATGGACGATTCAAGTGCATGGAAGAAAATTTCTGAAATCCAGTAAAATTTCACTAAATTCAGATAAATGGGAGTGAACAAAATTTAGTAGATAAGAATATGATATAATTCATAGGAATTCCAGGTGAATTGAAAATTTTTCAGATTCAATTAGAAAAAAATAGGGCACGGGGTAAAGTTGGCTATGGTAGGGGTAAAATCGGGTAGGGTATGGGGTAAAGTCGTCAAGGTTACGGGGTAAAGTCGTCAAGGTTACGCGGTAAAGTCGGGTAGGGTATGATGTAAAGTCGTCAAGGTTACGGGGTAAGGTCGGATAGGGTACGGGGTAAAGTCGGATATAGTAAAGGGTAAAGTCGGATAAAGTACGGGGTGAAGTTAGCAAGGGTACCGGGTAAAGTTATCTGAGGTAAAGTCAGGTAGGGTACGGAGTACAGTTATCTAGCGTACGGGGTAAAGTCGGCTAGGATACCCAGGTGAAAATGTTATATATAGTTTAGATATAGTGGACAAGACAATGATATTTTCATTTATTTTATAAATTTTTCTGCACAAAACGAATGAAAAATATCAGTGTTTTTTCCACTATATATAAACTGTATATAACT
This sequence comes from Andricus grossulariae, assembly GCA_011634705.1. Lineage (NCBI taxonomy): Eukaryota > Metazoa > Arthropoda > Insecta > Hymenoptera > Cynipidae > Andricus > Andricus grossulariae. Next base: position 6,920 of record JAABKJ010013553.1, read on the forward strand.
TTTTCACCTGGATACAAGGTAAAGTGATCTAGGGTACGAGGTAAAGTCGAATAGGGTACGGGGTAAGGTCAGGTAGCGTACGGGGTAAAGTTATCTAGGGTATGGGGTAAAGCCGGCTAGGGTACAAGGGAAATTAAGCTGGGGCACGAAGTAAAGTGGGCTAGGGTATAGGGTAAAGTTGGCAATGGTGTGGGTAAAGTTAGGTAGGGTACGAGATGAAGTCGTCAAGGTTACAAGATAACGTCGGGTAGTGTACAGGGTAAATTTATCTAACGTACGTGGTAAAGTCGGCAAGGGTACAAGGTAAGTTCAGCTAGGATGCGGAGTAGAGTGATCTAGGGTACGGGGTAGAGTCAACTAGGGTACGGAGTAAAGTAATCTAGGGTACGGTGTAAAGTCCGCTAGGGTACAAGGTATATTCAGCTAGGGTAGGGAGGGAATTGATCTAGGCACAAGGTAAATTCAGCTAGGGTACGGAGTAAAATGATCCAGGGTATGGGTAAAGTCGGGCGGGATACGGGGTAAAGTTATCTAGGGTATGGGGTGAAGTCCGTTAGGGTACACGGTAAATTCAGCTAAGGTATGAAGTAAAGTGATCTAGGCTACGGGGTAAATTCAGGTAGGGTACGGGGAAAAGTTATCTAGGAAGCAGGGTAAAATCGGCTAGAGTGTAAGGTAAATTCGGTTAGGCTATGGAGTAATATTATCTAGGGTATGTGGTAAGGTCGGCTAGGGTAAAGGGTAAAGTTGACTATAATAGAGATTAAGTCGGGTAGGGTACGAGGTAAAGTGGGCTAATTTAGGGATAAAGTCGGGTAGGGTACAGGGTGATGTCAGCCAGAGTATGGGGTAAAGTTAGCTATGAAAAAAAGTACAACGGGCGAACACATTTTAAGAAAGTGACTAAAAAGTGATTTAAGAAAAAAACGTGACTAAAAGTGACTGAAGTGACTATGTGGCAGCCCTCTGCTTCATGGAACAGGAAAGCCTAAATTGAATTGTCGAACTGAGAAAGATTATTTTTCAACTTCACCCTTCAGCAGAATTAGTTTATAATCGGACAAACGAGCTTATACGAGAGTTAAGAGGATCTGGAAGGGATGTGAAGGATACGTATTCGTGCGTGAAGAATGGGATTCGCACAATGAGGGTGAGTGAATTCTAAAGAGAAAATTTCGATAACGAAAGAAAAGATTACACTCAAAAGTTTAGTTTGTAAAATTACAAGCACTCTAATTTTCACATATTAACAGGAATTACAGTGATTCGGTAGTACAGTTTTAGGTGAAAACGCTGATTTTCATAAGAAAAAAGGAGATTAAAAGGGGATTTCATTTTTTATTAAAAACTTTTTATATCATATGAGCATCTCGTGAATATTAAACGAAATTTTCCTGGAACAGTAGTGTATTTTTTTAGCAAATTTTCTAGTCTTTTTTGTGTTGAAAAAATTTTGTTAGGTAGATTTGAAAAATCGTTTGAACACATCAGCATTTTTTACTGATAAAAGCACATCAGAAACAGATTTGAGAAGATTAAAGATTTAAAGCTGTTCATATTTGATTTTAAAAGAATGTATTTCTATCAGCAGGTAGCTTTTTATTTATATTTCTCATCAATTTTTTCACTTAAATGCGGTCTGAAATAATAGAACACAATAGAAAAATCCTAATATTTTTGGTCAAAAATTCTTTTTTTTTTTATTCAAAAGTCTACTATTAAAATTTTTTTGTCAGGAATTCATATTTTTTGTTCAACAATTATATCACTCAGTTAAGATTGAATTTATTTGGTGGGAACCTTAATTATTTTTTTAGAAACTGAACAATTTTTTTAATAAGTCCTTTTTGGTTAAAAATGTAACTACTTTCATACAAAATGAGAACTATTTGGTTGAAAATGAATCTTTTTGTTGGAAATTTATATTCTTGGGTTATAAATTAAATTTTTGTGTAGAAAATTGATTTTTTTTATTGAAAATTCTACAATTTGGTTGATATTTTTCATTATTCTTGAAAAAACAATATTTTGACTGAAAAATCAAATATTTTGTTCGAAATTCTTTTTTTCTAGCTTGGAAATTCAACAATTTGGTTGAAACACTTATTCATGTAGACTGACAAATTATTGTTTGTTGAAAAATCGAATATCATTTTGAAAATTCATCTTCTTTGGATAAATTCAACTTTTTTTATTGAAAATTAATTTTTTTTGCTAGAAATATCAACTATTACATTTTTCGTGAAAAATTCATATTTCATGATTTCAATCATTTCAATCATCAATTTTGTTAAAAAATCATCCTTTTTTTGAAATCCTACTGTTTCGTAGAAAATTCGTCTTTTTTGGATAAATTCAAATTTTTGTTATTAAAATTAAAATCTCGTTTTGTTGAAGCATCAGCTATAACATGTTTTCTTGAGAATTCATATTTCATAATTGAAAATGTGATTGATTGCTTGAAAATTTAATTATTTTGATAAAAAATTAACGATTTTTTTTCAAATCATCCTTTTTGGTTGAAATTCAAATCTCTTGTAGAAAATTTGTCTTGTTGGGTTGAAAATAATTGAATGAATTCTTTTAACGTTAAAATATCAACTGTTAAATTCTTCGTTCCAAATTCATCTTTCATAATTGAAAATTATTGAGATTGAATAAAAATTTATTTACTTCGATGAGCAATCAAGAATTTTGTAATAAATTCATTCTTTTTGGTTGAAAAATAAACTGCTTTTCTGAAATTTCGGTTTCTTGGCTTCAAGATTCGAACATTTGGTTGGAAAATCAACTATTTTCTTTAGAAGTCGTATTTTTTCATGAATGTAACTGTTTTTTATTGAAAATTGAAATATTCTTTGATTGGAATATCAACTATTGAATTTTTGATTGAGAATTCCTCTTTCATAATTGAAAAAATATCATTAATTTGTTTCAAATTGAATTATTATGTTGAAAAATCATCCTTTTTGGTTTAAATTCAACCGTTTTGTAAAATATTCAATTAATTCATAGATCTTTTTTTTTACTGAAAAATAATTTTTGTTGGAAATTTGACTATTTTGTTGAAAATTCGTCTTTTTTGGATAAATTCAAGTTTTTGTTATTAAAAATTGAAATCTTGTTTTTTTGAAATATCAACATTAAGAATTAATATTTCATGATTAAAAATGTTAATAATTGCTTGAAAATTTAAATATTTTATTGAAAAATCAACCATTTTTTCAAATGATCCTTTTCGGTTTAAATTAAAATCTTTTGTAGAAAATTTGTCTTGTTGGCTTGAAAATAATTGAATGAATTCTTTTAGCTTTAAAATATCCACCATTAAATCATTTGTCGCAAATTCATCTTTCATAATTGAAAAT
>JAABKJ010013554.1:0-10286 GCA_011634705.1 Andricus grossulariae
ATATTATTATTATCAATCCGGTCGGTACGGTAGAAACCTTTGCCCGTAGTCCGTCTCCAGTGGAATGTCAACGAATATGAGATTATATCACAGCTATCACTATTTTTATTAAAAATAACTTATTCTTCTTGCTGGATTTGTTTAAAGATAATTTTTCTAGTACATAAAATACCACAGACGCGAACCATCATGTTTTTCCGTCTTCAAATGTTTTGATTTTTATAAAAAGCTGCGGTCGGCTTTGCCTCCCGGTGTGGGGCAAAGCCAACGAAATAAGGCTTATTAGAAATAATTAAATGATTAAATCATTGTTTTATTCATGTCACTAATACTTATGAAAATATGATATACAATAATGTAGGACTCAAAATGAAAAAAAAAATGGATCAATTCTACATCTTATTAACTTTAAAAAAATCATTAACTGTTAACTGGTCGGCGCTGCCCCTCCTTACCCTATCTAATTTCTGTTTTTCAAATTTTGTTATGAAAAATAATTTTATATCTTTTAAACGATACGAGGTGAAGTTGGGTAGGGTACGGGGTAAGATCGGCTAGGGTACGGGGTAAGGTCGGCTAGGGTACGGGGTAAGGTCGGCTAGGGTACGGTGTAAATTTGGCTAGGGAACAGAGTAGAGTAGACTAGAGTACTGGGTAATATCGGTTAGGGTACGGGGTAAATTCGGTTAGGGTATGGGGTGAAGTCGGGTAGGGTCTGGGGTTAAGTAGGGTAGGGTAGGGGTAAAGTCGGGTAGGGTACGGGGTGAAGTTGGGTAGGGTACGGGGTAAAGTCGGTTAGGTTACGGGGTAAGGTCAACTAGGGTATGGAGCAGAGTAGGCTAGGGTACGAAGTAAAGTCGGCTAGGGTACGGGGTAAGGTCGACTAGAATACGGAATAAAGTCATTTAGGGTACGGGGTAAGATCAACTAGGGTATGGATCAGAGTAGACTAATGTAAGGGGTAAAGTCGGCTAGGGTACGGGGTAAGATCAACTAGGGTATGGATCAGAGTAGGCTAGGGTATGGGTTAAAGTCGGATAGGATATGGGGTAAAGTCGGCTAGGGTACGGGGTCAATTCGGCTATGGTACGAAGTGAAATCAGGTATTGTACGGGGTAAGGTTGACTAGAGTACGGAGTAAATTCGGCTAGGGTACGGGGTAAAGTTGGATAGGATACGGGGTAAAGTCGGCTAGAGTACAAGGTAAATTCGGCAATGATATGAAGTGAAATCGGGTACCGTACGGGGTAAAGTCGACTAGAGTACGGGGTAAATTCGGCTAGCGTACCTGGTAAAGTCGGATAGGATACGAAATACTAGAAATTGACTTTCTATAGTTTCTGCGTTATTTTTCAACTAAGTTACGCCAAACTTAGACAAAATACAAAATTTAATTTGAAAACAAATTAGTAATATGTGCCATGACATATTTTGAATAAATTGAAAATGTCGGCTACCTGACGTTTTGAAAAATTGACTGCAATTCTTTTCAAAACGCAGTATTTTCTGAACGAGCGCAGGTATTCTGGATTTTCTTTTTTTATTGGACGTGGAAATTCTTGCGTTTTAAGTTAATTTCAAAAAACTTGAAAAATGAGAAAATCGCGGTTTTTTCTAGAATTCTTGAAAGTGGATTTTCTCAACAACAAAAAAACGAATTGTGGCATTTTTCTGGGAAACAACGAAAGTACAAGAAAATGTTTAGGTAAAAGTTTACACACCTAGAAAAGCTCTACAAAAGTACCTCCTGCTCTTTTGTGATTTCTTGTATCATTTTGAAAACACGAAAAGAAAGTTTTCGGGAAAACTTCACTTTTTTTCTCTAATATTTTTAAAAAGTTTATGCTAATATAAAACAATATAAAACATTATCAAATTTTTAAATATTAAGGGTTCAAAACTTGAAATATTTCTTAAATCTTTAATTAAAAATTTGTTATACATATTTGGAAAATTTACATGTACAATTGATCATTCAGAAATTAGTGAATTTAAAACGTCTAGAAATTTTGAAGTTTTATAATGTCCGAAGTTAAACTAAAGGTCTTAACTATGAGTATTTTCAAATTAAACCCTCAGCAATCAAACGTATTTAAATAAAAGACTGTGTTAATTTTTAAATTGTAGAATAAAAAAAAACATTTTTTGGTTTTATTTTGGTCTCAAAGAAAAGCTTAAAGGTTTCTTCATTTGAGAAAAAATAAGAGAAAGAGGTTTGTTTATATTCTGATAAATATATACAGTAATTAAATATTATATCAAATCTATATGTACAAAACACATATTTAACATCTACTAAAAACTGCCCATAAATTTTACGAACTGTTAAAAGCTGATTTTTTGGTAGTTTTTGAAAATTGTTTAAATTCTAGATCTTATTAAATTTTTGTAAAATCCCAAATGTCATTAAGATCAGTTAAAATTTTTGTTTGAATTTTGATCTAGTCGAATCGAATCAACTGGAACGCTCGTTTATCCGAACTGGTAATCCGGCGTAATCCGTCTCATCCAAGTAATCCAGAGTAATCATAAGATATCCACTTGTTGTCCATTAAAATCCACTTGTAATCTGCTGAAATAGTCTTGTAATACGGAGTAATCCTCGGTAATCCACTTGTAATTCTAGACAATCCACTTGTAATTCTAGACAATCCACTTGTAATCCTTGATAATCCACCTGGAATTCTAGATAATTCACTTGTAATTCGGAGTAATCCACTTATGATCCTAGATAATTCCTAGATCCTAGATAATCTAATTGTTATCTCGAGTAATCCATAGCAATCTACTTGTAATCCATGGCAATCCACTTGTAATACATTAAAATTCACTTGTCATCTGCTGAAATCGACTTGTAAGACGGAATAATCATCGGTAATCCAATTGTAATCACAGACAATCCACTTATAATCCTTGATAATCCACCTGGAATTCCAGATAATCCACTTGTAATTCGGAGTGATCCAAGCAATTCGGGCTAATCCACTTGTGATCCTAGATAAGTCCTAGATCCTAGATAATCTAATTGTTATCTAGAGTAATCCATAGCAATCCACTTGTAATCCATTAAAATTCACTTGTTATCTGCTGAAATCGAATTGTAAGGCAGAATAATCTTCGGTAATCGACTTCTTATCCTAGACACTCCACTTGCAATCCTTGATAATCCACCTGGAATTATAGATAATCCACTTGTAATTCGGAGTAATCCAAGCAATTCGGAGTAATCCAAGCAATTCGGAGTAATCCACTTTTGATCCCAGATAATTCCTAGATCCTAGATAATCTAATTTTTATGTAGAGTAATCCATAGAAATCCACTTGTTATCCATTCGTAATCCGGTAATCAGGTGATCCCAAGAAAACCGCTTGTAACTAACTTGTAATCCAGCTGCAATCCTAGATGATGCACTTGTAATCCTATATAATCTACTTGTCATCCTAGATGACCTATTTCTAATCCTAAATATTTCTAGGAAACCTACTTGTAACTCACTTGTAATCAATTCTTAATCCACCTTTTCTCCTCGATAATCACCTTTAATTATAGTTAATCCACTTGTCATCCCAGATAACCCACGTGTAAGCTTACGAACCCCACTTGTAAACTTAAAAGCACCATCTGAAATCCTAGAAAATCCAATTGTAATCCATTTAAAATCCGCTGTAATCCGATACAATTCACTTGAAGTCCTAGACAATCCACTTATTATCCCAGGTCATCTACTTGTTATCCAGTGGCATTCATTTGTAATCCACGATAATCCACTAGTAATCCACAGAGTAATCCAACTAATTTAGTGTAATCATAGGTAATCTACTTGTAATTTACCTGAATTCCAATTGTAAGTCCACTTTTAACACTAGAGAATTCACTTGTTATCCGCCGTAATCAAAGTAATTCGGAGTCATCAATTTGTAATCCTATAAATTTAAGTAACCCGCCGCAATCCTAGGTAATCCACTCATAACTCGGAGTGATACAAGTAATCTAGTGTAATCCAATTGTAATCAACTTTTAATCCACTTGGAATCCTAAATGATCCACCAGTAATTCTGGATAATCCGCAAGTAATCCACTTGTAATCCTAGGTGACCCACTTGTAATCCTATACTATTCTCTTGTAAGTCTATGTAATCCACGTGCTATACCAGCCGATTCTCTTGTAATCTCGGGTAATCCATTGTAATCCCATGTTATTTACTTGCCATCCTAGGAAATCCACTTGTAATGCAAGATAATTTACTTGTAATCCGAATCATTCACTTGTTACCTGTAGTACTTCAAGTAATCTAGTGTAATCAAAGGTAATCTTCTTGTAATTTATCTTTAATCCACTTGTAATCCTAGGAAATCCAATTATAATCCACGTGCAATCTGCTCTTAACCCCAGATGATTCACTTGTTATCCGGGGCAATTCTGGTAATCTTAAATAATCTACTTGTAATCCTAGGGAATACACTTGAAATCCTGGATCATTTAAGTAATCAATTTGTAATTTTAGGTAATTCACTTATAACCTGGAGTAATACAATTAATCTACTGTAATCCACTTGTCATCAACTTTTAATCCCCTGGAATCGTAGACAATCCACTAGTTATTCTAGATAATCCACTTGTAATTCTGAGTAATCCACTTGTTAGCCGGAGTAATCCAAGTAATTCGGGGTAATCCACTTGTCATCCTAGACAATCCACCAGCAGGTCACTTGTAATTCTAGGTAATCTACCTGTGGTCCTAGATAATAGCCTTGTTATCCGTAGTAATCCAGAGCAATTCTCGGTAATCCACTTGTAATTTGTAATTATATTTTTGTAATTGTATTTCCTTTATTGCAACATGTAATCCGTTGTAACCCACTTGTGATCCGCAGTAATCACCTTGTAACCCAGAGTAGTACGAGTAATAAAGTGTAATCCACTTGTAGTCCAGGGTAATCCTAGCAGCTCACTTGTAATTCACTTGCAATCCAGCTGTTATTCTAAATAATCCAGCTGATGTTCTAGATAATCCAACCGTCATTCTAAATAATCCACTTGTAATGCTTGATAATCCACTTGTTATCCACAGTAACCTTAGCAATTCAGGGTACTTTGCTTGTAATCCTAGATCCTAGATATTCTACTTTTAGTCCTAGATAATCCTCTTGTAATCTTAGGAACCCCACTTGTTAGCCTGGGAAATCCAATTGTAATCCACTTGTAATCCTATACAATTCACTTGTATTCTTAGGTAATCTACGTGTAATCCCAGACGATTCACTTGTAATTCTAGGTCAATAACTTGTAATCTCAAGTGATTCCCTTGTAATCCTAGTAAATCGACTTGTAATCAAGAATAATCCACTTGTAACGCGGAGTAATCCAAGTAAACATGTGTTATCATAGTTAATATACTTGTAATTCACATTTAATTCACTTGTAATCCTGGGAAACCCTTTTGTAATCTACTTGTAATCCACCTTTATTCAACTTTTAACCCTACATAATTAACTTGTTATCCGAGGTAATCCAAGTAATTTGGGGTAATCCACTTGTAATTCTATCCACTTGTGATCCACATATAATCCACTTTTAATCCTAGATAATTCAATTGTTTTACAGTACAATCGAAGTAATTTGGGGTAATCCACTTGTAATCCGCGGTAATCCACGTCCGCTGGACCGTATTTATACTCGTGTTTCCCCTTCGGAACTGAGAGACCATCGTACTTTATTATAGTTAATTTCAAAAATATTTAATTTGTATGGATTCAACGAAAAAATATTTTACCTTTAAAGTTTTATTTAAATCCTAAATAGCTTAGTTTGAATTTAGTAAAAGTTAAAAAAGTTAAATTAATTATAATAGATAATTCTTTAAGTTAAAAAAAAGTTGTCACTACTCGCGGTAGCATATTCTAGTTTTGAATGGAATAATTTTGAGATTCAAAACGAACAATTGTATTTTTAAATGGCCCGTGTAGAAAATTATCCGGCCGTCCAGTTAGGGCGTTGTCTAGGCCATCTATTCTAGGCGGTTTTTTCGGGCCCCGATCGGGTGCTGCCTGGCATAATCAAACAAATTTCGAAGTATCAAACCCAAATTTCTTTTTGAACGTTTCCAAAAATAGGCATGGCTGATTTTAAACAGCCTGCAGGGTGTTTAAAAGTACCAAAGACGAAAAATGAACATTTAAAAAAATGAATTTTTTCCTCATCATCCCGTGAGTCTTTAGGGGCCCTAATCGGGTGCTCGCTAGCACCAGATGTTCACAAGACCGACTGAAAAAACGCTAAATTAGCTCGTCCAGACTAGCGTTTGACCATACAAAAACATTTCCCTTCTATTCAGCGCCATAATAGATCGTCTTGACAGCGTCACATTAGCGGTCAGGATGGTCTATCCTGGCCCCGAATAGTTCCCCGATGATTTTCTACACGGGATCAGATAGGGACCATACTTAAATTACGTAAGAGCCCCGGGGGGGGGGGAGATTTTGTTACCATTTGTTACGTCAGGGGGGGGGGGTCCTTCATTTATGTACGTAATTTTTGAAAATTCGCAAATGAAACAAATATAACTCGCAGTAATTGTACAGAAATTTAATACGAATTTTACTTTACGCGTTTAGAAAAAAAAATCTTGCAAAAGTCAGGGATTTTTCATAATTTTGAATAACTGTCAATTTAAGATTCTGCTCTTTGAATGTTAATGCTCAGGGAAAATGAAAAGTTGGTCAGGGAAAAATGAGAGAATTTGAGAAATGAAGTTTTGCGGTAACCCTGATATAATATTCTTGTTAGTAATTTATTTGTCTTGTATTTATATTTATATATATTTTTTTTTGCAGTTGCTTCCTCCTGAAGATTATCATTTTAGTCATAAATTTTACTATTTGTTTGAAAATTCGACAATTTTGTTAAAGAGTCACCCTTTTTGGTTGAAAATTCAACTGTTTTGTTGAAAATTCGTATTTTGGGTTAAAAAATCAACTATTTTGTAGAAAATTTACTTTTTGTTTGAAATTCATATTTTGGTGTTGAAAAGTCAACTGAAATCTTTTTTGGATGAAAATTCAACTTTTTTTTTTAAGTTTGTTCGTAGAGAATTAGCCTTTTGATTAGAATTCATATTTTGGCGTTAAAAAATCAACTGCAATCTTTTTTAGATGAAAATTCAACTATTTTTTTTTAATTTGTCTTTTTAATTTAAAAATTCATCTATTTTAGTAGAAATTGCATCTTTCTTGGGTAAAAATGCAACTATTTAGTTGAAAATTCAACAATTTTTTTAAAGTCAACCCTTTTGTTTGAAAATTCAACTTTTTTCTTGAAAATTCGTCTTTTTGGGTTGAAAATTCAACTATTTTCGTACAAATTTTACATTTTGATTCAAACTCTTATTTTGGTGTTGAAAAGTCAAACAGAAATTTTTTTGGATGAAAATTTAACTATTTTCTCTAAAATTTGTCTTTTTAATTTAAAAATCCGTCTGTTTTAGTACAAATTTCATCTTTCTTGGATGAAAATGCAATTTTTCGGTTGAAAATTAAACTGTTTTGTTGAACCTTAGTCTTTTTGGATTGAAAATTCAACTACTTTTGTAGAAAATTTACTTTTAAATTAAAATTTATATGTTTGTGTTGAAAAATCAACTAAAATCTTTTTTGGGTGAAAATTCAACTTTTGTTTCAAACGTTTGTTGGTAGAAAATTACTTTTTGATTAAACTTAATATTTTGGGGTTAAAAAGTCTAATTGAATCTTTTTTAGATAAAAATCGAACTATTTTGTTGAAAATTCAACAATTTTGTTAAAAAGTCATCTTTTTGGTCGAAAATTCAACTGTTTTGTTAAAAATTCGTCTTTTTGGGTTGAAAATTCTACTATTTTCGAAAAAATTTACTTTTTGACTAAAATTCATATTTTGATGTTGAAAAGTCAAACTGAAATTTTTTTTAATGTAAATTTAACTCTTTTTTTAAATTTGTATTTTTTCTTTAAAAATTCGTCTGTTTTAGTAGAAATCGCATATTTTTTGGATAAAAATGCAACTATTTGATTGAAACTTCAACAATTTGTTTAAGAAGTCATCCTTTTTTGTTGAAAATTCCACTGTTTTGTTGAAAGTTTTGTTTTTTCGGTTGAAAATTTAACTTTTTTTGTAGAAAATTTACTGTTTGATTAAAATTCATATTTTGTCAAAAAGTCAACTGAAATCATTTTTGGATGAAAATTCAACTATTTTTTTATGTTCGTTCGTAGAAAATTTACCTTTTGATTAAAATTCATATTTTGGCGTTAAAAAGTCAACTGAAATCATTTTTGGATGAAAATTCAACTATTTTTTTTTAATTTTGTCTTTTTAATTTCAAAACTCATCTTTTTTGGTAGAAATTGCATCTTTATTGGATATTTAAATGCGAATATTTAGTTGAAAATTCAACAATTTTGTTAAAAAGTCATACTTTTTGGTTGAAAATTCAACTGTTTTCTTGAAAATTCGTCTTCATAGGTTAAAAATTCAACTATTTTCGTAGAAAATTTCCTTTTCATTAAAATTCAACTTTTTTTTAAGTTCGTCTTTTTAATTTCAAAACTCATCTATTTTAGTAGAAATGGCATCTTTCTTGCGTAAAAATGCAACTGTTTGGTTGAAAATTCATCCATTTTTTTAAAAAGTCCTCCTTTTTGGTTGAAAATTCCACTGTTTTATTGAAAATTTTGTCTTTTTGGGTTGAAAATTCAACTATTTTTGTAGAAAATTTACTTTTTGATTAAAATTCATATTTTGGTGTTAAGGACATCTGGAAACTATTTTGGATGAAAATTCAACTATTTTTTTATGTTCGTTCGCAGAGAATTTACCTTTTGATTAAAATTCATATTTTGGCGTTAAAAAGTCATCTGGAAACTTTTTTGAATCAAAATTCAACTATTTTTTTTAAGTTTGTCTTTTTAATTTCAAAACTCATCTATTTTTGTAGAAATTTCATCTTCATTGGATATTTAAATGCAACTATTTGGTTGAAAATTCAACAATTTTTTCAAAAAGTCATACTTTTCGGTTGAAAATTCAACTATTTTCGTAGAAAATTTTCTTTTGATTAACATTCAACATTTTTTTTAATTTCGTCTTTTTAATTTAAAAACTCATCTATTTTAGTAGAAATTGTATCTTTCTTGGGTAAAAATGCAACTATTTAGTTGAAAATTCAACAATTTTTTAAAAAGGCAAACCTTTTTGTTTGAAAATTCGACTGTTTTCTTGAAAATTCATCTTTTTGGTTTGAAAATTCAACTATTCTCGTACAAATTTTACTTTTTGATTAAAATTCCTATTTTGGTGTTGAAAAGTCAAACTGAAAATTTTTTTTGGTGCTAATTTAACTCTTTTTTTAAATTTGTCCTTTTAATTTAAAAATTCTTCTGTTTTAGTAGAAATCGCATATTTTTTGGATAAAATTGTAACTATTTGGTGAAAAATTTAACAATTTTTTTTTTAATTCATCCTTTTTGGTTGAAAATTCAACTCCTGTGTTGAAAAATCGTCTTTTAGGGTTGGAAACTCAAGCATCTTCGTAGAAAATTTATATTTTTATGTTAACCAGTCGAACTGCAATCTTTTTTGGATGAAAATTGAAATATTTTTTTGGGAATGATTTTTTTTAAATCCATATTTTCTGGTTAAAAATTAAATATTTCTACAGAAAATTCGTCTTTTAGCTTGAAGGTTCAACAATTTATGTGAACTTTTATTTATTTCAGACCTAAAAAATCTTCGTTTGTTGAAAATTCGTCTTTTTGGATTTAAAATGTATTTTTTCTAAAAACGAAATTTCATCTTTTTTGGTTAAAATGTCAACTATTACACATTTTTGTTGAGAGTTCATCCTATTATGTTGAAAAATCAACTATCTTGTTGAACATTTAACTACTTTGTTGAAAACTCATCTTCTACGGTGGAAGTCTTTTTTTCGGTTTAAAATAAATAAATAAATTTGAAATTTGTATCTGAAATATTGTTTTATTCCGTTTATAAAAGATCCTATATTAAAAATATTATATGAATAAAATGCTGTTACTTAAATGTTTTATATTCAAGGGAAAATCAGGGAATTTTGAAAAAGAAATTTTCACCCTGCAAAGCATGTTATATCTTAAATAAAAAAAGTGGCCAATAGTTTCAAGTCCCATATCTTATTACTTCTGGAAACCATAAAGTACGTACGGTAAGAGGAGGGTGGGTAAAAATATTTTGTTACTATTCGTTACAGGGTGGAGGGTGAGGGGCGGGTGGGAG
>JAABKJ010013555.1:0-10286 GCA_011634705.1 Andricus grossulariae
TCAACTTTAGGGTTGCCGGCCAGGGATAGGAGCAACCTGTCGGGACTAACCATTACCCAAATTAACTTGGATCACAGTAAAGGCGCCTCTAAGGTTCTACAGAGGGGGAATTCATTTTTCAAGCGACTCCAAGGCACTCAAATGAAAAATAGGATCAAGTGGTCGCCGGAGATGAATGGATATGTGATCAGATGTCCCTTTCGGACAAAGGCTCTGAAAGAAACCGTGTGGGGAGAACAACATCGTCTCTTCGTGGGTCTTCATCCCGAGCTAGCCCACAGAGCTGATTAGTTGAAATCCATTAGGCTGTGCAACCTTATACCCCAGGTCGGAATAAGTAAAGTAGAAAACCAGGTGCGACAACAACTAGCATCATGGCACCCCACAGTTGCGGTCAAAGCGGTGGTTCATATGCGCGTGACATGAAACGCTATGCACGAGCGGAAGCGGAATCTGGGGGATGTAGCAGGCGGCTGTCTCAGGGTCGACAGTCGTTATTCTTGCAGTCGCCGGAGCCTGCCCCTTCCTCTGTTCAAGTCATAGAAGAGCTCAATGAGGGAATCCTGCGTCTCCAGGTATGATTCAATAATACCATGCTAGAGTTCGTAGATCAAGAACCATCTATTAGTAACGGTCTGCCGGAACTAGGAGTCCTCAATGACCTGCTCCGGTGAGGTGGAAGCTTGAAAACCGAGATACTGACTCTGTACTTGCAGCAGGAAATAAGTTTGCTGCAGGAGAGGCCTTTCCCGTATTGCGCTGCGGTAGCGTTCGAAAAGATGATGAGCATAAAGCTCTAAGTCCGGGCTACTAACTTCAAGGCGAGATAACTAAAATAAGAACGAAACTGGAACGGTTTTACCAATTTCAAAAGGGCAATCGGTGTCAGTGACTAATACCCCATATGAAGGAGATATTTCGGTCGCTATTGGTGGAGCCTCTGAGGTACTCACTGGTCTAGTCAACTGGACACGATGTGGCTCCGTCTAGAATAGGGCAGAGTTGCACGGTTGCCTGGTAGTGCTGAAAACTGGAAAGTGCCTGGTGTAGATTGAGTGCAACAAATTCTGGTACAAATACCTGGAGGCTCTGCACCGCTCTCGTACTAGAGCCCTTCAAAAAGTCTTAGAGAACCCAGATCAGTCTTGCCGTCTTTCATGACGGAAGGCCTAACGTATATGACTCTCGAAAAGGTACATGCTAATAGTCCTAGTGATTAACGGCCAATAACTTGCCTTTCGAACCTCTATAAGTGTCTCACGTGAGGCAACGTTCACTCCGAAGAACAAAAAGGTTGCTGTCGAGGCTCCTGTGGCTGCGAGGACCAAGTCACGATTGACAGTGTGTTGTGTTGCATGCGAAACACCACGAACGCAATTTGTACACGGACTACGTTAAATACAAACAGGTGTCTCCCTCAATACCCCACGATTATTTACTTGAGGTCCTTGAGTCATATAAGATCTGTCCTCGCGTCATCTAGTTGCTGGATAACGCTATACACATACGGTGCACAAGGGTTGAATGTTCAACTCGTGGGTGGTGAGGGATACAAGGTCCTTATCCATTAAACTAAGAATCTTTCGAAGTGATTCATTCAGTGCACTATGGTTTCGTTAAGAATTGAAGCCATGAAGTTGGACACTCAACAACACGTCCTGTGAATGAAGGACATAAAGGTTTATGCAAACTCAGAGTCGAGACTGATCAGCCTACTTAACATCTTGATCCAGTTCCCCTATAAAGTCAGGATGTTTCTAGGTTTGGACAAATGCAGAAAGCACCATCTGTTCCGTGGAGTGATAAATACTTCACTGATACGGGACGACCTCGCTCTGATTAAGGCGGTGACTAATGAAAAATTGTACATGTGCTTGAGACTCCATCTTTGGGTTGCCTATGTCTGCTACTAGCGTCCGGTCTAAGTGCAAGGAACAAGTCACGTAAACTTCGGGGCAGAGGGATCATGGATTTTTTGTCGATTGTGTGACACTCAGGTTACGCAATTCTGCAAATATTTTCGAAACAGGACTAACATCTCAATTTATGTCTACAACTTTAGAGTTGCATTATATGCCTCCTCAAACCTTGCAGCTTTTAATTTCTAGAACTTTGGACATCTCAACGGTGAACAGCTAGATGCTCAACGGCAAGTTAAGCAGCTGCACAAACAACACTGTCAAAAAATAGATATTTCTTACGGGGACTGTGGTGCTGATTATGATTTGCTGTTGCGAATCGCTGCCAAGTAGTTCAAGAAATGGAAAAAGACTCAAAATATGAATGGGAGAAAATAAGTAAAAAATGAAAAATGATGGTATCATCGAATTTACAAGAATTCAAAAAAACGCCTTTTAATAAATCTTTTGCGGATCACAATGTCATCAAAATTTTTATCAAACTTTTACGGTTGCATCCATTAAGAAAATAAAAATTATCTTTGTAATTTAGATAGACTTAGTTTTGGATTAAAATAGCAAAAACGTGATACATTTCAAAATATGCAGACTGAAAACCATGAGAAAATTGCAAACACTCATTATCCCGTGAGTTAAAAAAATATGAATTAGAATATTTAAGATGTTATATTTAATTTTTTAATAATTGAGTATACTTTTGTGATAATACATATCGAAAATTTGTACCTGCGAAGAAACTTCCTCCTATTTGTTTTCAGTATTACTATTCATTACACATCTTCCATTTGACTGTATATAATCATAATTCAAATTAAGTTCTTATCTTACTTCGTTGTTTGCTGATGAAGTAACCCTTAAGTTCTAATATTTTCTCATCATCTTATTTAAAAACAAATTCAAAATCTCCCAAAAAAATTTAATTTGAAATTTTAGGATTTCTCACTTACATAGATAACAATATAGGGTGCCAATATAGATCATGATAATTTTTGTTTGCTAACCCCACTAAACCCTTTAATGATTTTAGATTCAAACATTCCGAATGATGTTGTTTCAATTTTGTACGTGCAAAACTGTTTGGGGATTCAAATTCTTTGAAATATCGAATTGAAATACTTGATAGTTGCACCATTTCCAGTTTGAATGCCTTCAAAATAAATTCAAAGCAATAAACAATCAAGAAAATAATTTATCACATTACAGCCTTAAGGATTAGAAGATTTTAGAACTGTAGCAAATTTTTTTGTTTGAAAATGTTCCGAAATAGTGAATATTTCAAACTCAACTTTGAAAAAGAAAACAATTTTGATTTAAAAGGCCTTACATTTTCAACTTCAAACATTCAAGTCATATGTATAGCAATCTTGTTTTGTATGTTTTATTTTAGTCCGATAGTTAAAATTCTTGGTGAAGAAAAATTTTGTACGTTTCAAATGAAGTTAAGATTTGTTTCATTTTATAAGTTTTGTGGTAGACATTTTTTCATTTTGAATGTTTCCCGCTTTGAATTACTTTCAATTTTCAATGCTTTTTAGAATAATTGAATTTGAAAGGTTTATAATTATAAATTTTCCCATTTTGAAACGTGAAAAAGACCTTGAATTTATTTGTTGATTATAGAAAAATTGGTTCAATCAATTTTAATCTTCAATTATAATTTTCTGAATGTAGGGGAGAGTGGGCATACTTAAGCCACGGGGATAGGTGAACCACTAGGGATATTTCCTAGTTCTCTAGTATTTTTTACGCCGCCTTTTTACGTACTGTTAGCACTATGATTGAGCTAACTTTATACGAATTTGTAGAAACGTCAAACGTGTTCTGCCTTCCTTATTTATGTGAAAGTGTTCTGTGTGTCTGAAATATTCACATTTTTGCCTAACCGTTTTTTCGGAAAAAGTTTGTTGTTCACGACTGTGGTTGTGAACTCGATATAATCTGTTGCCACCTCAAGTTCATACATGTTCTGAGATATCCATCATAACCCCGATTATTCAAAACAATAACGACCAAAATCGTAAACAAAGAACGAAAATTGGTTTGACTACGAGTGAAAGCATGCAAGCAGCAAAGCATTTTCATTTTACTTATCGTACAGCATTCATCAAGCAGCTAAAGCTCACAACATTCTTCGTCCAAATTTTCGCCGTTACGTCACGAAAATAAAAGAAGGACAAGAGACAAAGTTAACTGACGATTTCAAATCACGTCGAATCTTTTCTGAAGAGCAAGCAAGAGTGCTGAGTGAGTATCTCATCCGTTACTCACAAATATGTTTCGGTGTGAGCAGCGTAGAATGCCGAAAAATCGCTTTCGAACTAGGCTAGAAAAACAATGTCCGTACGCCACTGCCATGGCAGGCGAATCAAACAGCAGAAAAAGTTTGGTTTCTTAGATTTTTAAAAAGGAATCCTATGATAAATCTTCAGGAGCCAGAAAACTGCAGCTTGTCTCGAGTTACTTCCTTCAACCCTCACAGCGTCAAGATTTCTTACGACAATCTATCTAGATAAAACCACTAAAACAACTGTTCCCACTAAAACTTCAAACGTCATCGCTGTAAGAACTATTAGCAAGTGTCGCAAGGTGCAAGTAAAGAAAAAAGCACACTCGGCACAAACTATTGCTTCATTAACCCTCCTAGCAATTCTTCGCCCCCTACGATTATTTTCCACGATTAAAATTCGTCCCTAAAATGCTTAAAAACTGCATTCCGAACACACTGGGTCTTGCCAACAAAACAGGATGGCTGACTGCGGATCCCTTTTTTGAAGTTATTAGGCACTTCATAAAATATTCAAACTCATCAAAACTGAATCCGAAATTGTTGAATTACTATAATCACGAAACTAATTTGTCTCTTTGAGCTCTGGATCTGGCAACAGATAATGGCGTCACAATTCTGACTGTGCCACACCAAACGCCTTACAAACTGCAGCCGTCAGACAAAACTTGCAGCAAGTTCATTAAAAGTCAACTCAAATCGTTCCTTTTATTCAATGATAAAGTAATTGAATGAACAACTCACGATCTATGAAATTGCAGAATGCGTGCACTCCGCTCACGATGCTGCAATAACTCCATCTCACATCAAATCGGGATTGGCTAAATCCGAAATTTTTCCATTCAATTCGAATAGATTTTCTCCATCAGACTTCCTTGGCAGTGAATTCAAGAACAGAGAAATGACCACACAGGTCAACATTGATAGTAACTCGACGAATTTGAGCCTGAAAAACGAAAATGAACCGAGGAATGGGCGTGAAAAATCAGCTGCCCTCGATGATATACCGATCGAAAACCGAATTCGTCCAGTCCTTCCAGGAAGGTCACCAGAAGAAATACGTAGATTTCCGTAAGAAAAACCACCAAAAACTTCAACTCAGAAAAGGAAACGAGGAAAAAGTATCGTCGCTACGTATAGTCCAGAGAGAAAATAGATCAAGGATCAGCAGAAGAAAAAGAAGTCTTCTAAAAAACTTGCAAAATTAAGAAAATAAAACAACAGTCAACTACGCCGAATTTTCTGCATTGAAGTTCCTCGTACTATGTATTATGTTTCAGATAACTTTGAATTTGAATGAATCAAAAATAATTGGATATGATTGTATACTGATCAACATTTCTTTAAGATTATTTGTAATGATTTCGTAAGCCTAGGAGCATAATTCAAACTGGAAAATAACGATTTGACTAGATTAAAAGAGAGTGGCTCAAGTACCCCCACGAGGTGGTTCAAGTATCCCCACAGATGATGATACTTGAACAGAAAGACATGCTTTTGTAAAATGTCAATAATTTTCATTATATACCAGATTTAATTATAATACTCCAGGAAATTATTGAATACGGCGATTAAAAAAAACTGCCTAAAGCATCCTGACTCTCCCCTAATAATTTATAATAGTTTAAATTTGATGATAGTTTAGCCCTAGGGACTCAATAAATGAATTCTAATTCTCATTCTCATTCTAGTAACAATTGAACATTCTAGAATCACAGATTCTTTGACCATTATAGTACTATCATAGTTCGAATGAAAATTTTATCTTATTTTCATTGCTGGTTAAGTAATTCTGAAGTTCTGATATTATCGAATCATGTCGACAAGAAATATTTCACAATCTCCCAAGAACAGAAAGCGTATGATTGAAATTTTGAGGATTTCTTATTTACACACACACACAAACGCGCGCGCGAGCTTGTATATATATATATATATATGCATACACGAACATATGATGCTAATATAGACTTGATATATGCGGGGTCATTTTTTCATGCTTACCCTTGAGCAATTTTAGATTTCAAAATATTCTGAATTTTTTGGTTTCAATTTTGTTCAGGATTGAATATAATAATTTTAGATTTGAACACTGTTGATTGCTTTGTTTCAATTTTGAACCTACAAATTATCTGGTTTTTCAATTTTTCGAAATATCCATTTGAAACACTTGATAGTTGCACGTTTTTCAATTTCCTAACAATTTTGAAAGTTTTAAGGGATTTTAAGGTATCTTATGAAATCTCACATGGTTCAAAGGATTTGATTGAATCTTCAAGAACTTGAACGGTTATTTTTTCAGACACCTTCAATTAATAAATTTAGTTTCATTTACATTGGAGGGATTTTCAAGGATTTCTACTTATTTTGATGTATTCTTGCGATTTCCAAAGATTTCAATTAATTTTAAGGAGTTTCAACAAATTTCTAGAGAACTTTAAGAATTTAAATAAATTTTATTTTAAGATATTTCTACGGATTTCAACGCTTGCAAGGGATATAAAAGAACTCAAGGACATTCACGGGTTTTCGAAGATTTTAAGTGGTTTTAAAAGATTCTAAAGAATTTCAAGTGATTACAAAAATTCAGAAGGGGCTAAAAGGTTTCAATCGCTTTCTATTTCATTTCGTGTAGCTTAATTGATTATTGGTTTACACTTCTTCAACATTGGATTACATCTCAAAGGATTTCAATGAAATTTTAAGCGATTCCAAAGGTATGAAGGAAATTCATAGAGTTCAAATGTGTAAGGTTTATTTGCGCAGAATATCTTTTTTTGGGTGCTTCCGTATGAGATTATGAGTGGTCTATAATAAATTGTTTCTTTTATTTTATTTACCTTGTACAATCATTGTTAAACAATTTTTATTATTCATTCCAGTGCCGACTATCCTATAATCCTTTTCTATATGAGGATTTCATATAATGAATTTCCTATGAATGCACAAAAAATTATAGGGAATTCATTTTAGGAAAATCATTATAGACCTGCACTGATTACTCTGTCGTATATATTATTATTGGTAATATAATATTATTAATAATATAATATTATTGATAATCTCCTTACGATATTATGTCTGACTTTCAATCAAGTTAATTACATCAGGGTAACTCTATCAGGAAAGAACACAATAAGATAACAATTTTATTTAAACTATAAAAATGAAGTCAAATTGTAGATGTAGTTCACGTGTGGAATGCAAGAAATAATGATGAAAATAATTATACAAATTGGTAATTCTTCTTATTATAAAATAGACCAAATGATCACAGATTGAAATATAACATTTTGAATATTTCCATCGATATTTTTCAATGTTAGAAAATAATCATTTTCAACAAGTTTCCCATACATTTGTGTCATCATATTTTGAAGAGGGTTGAATTTGTATTTATTGTTATTGTATTTATTCGCATTTATTAAGAAAAAGTCCCTAGGGCTAAATAGGCCTCTGAAGAAAAGGATAATACAAGTTCGTAACAAATTTGTGCAAGCACTGATAGGTAGAGTTCTTGATTAATCTCACAATTAAATCTATAAACTGAATCAAAAACATATAAATAGAGTCGACCTCAGAATACTTATCAAGTAAGATATGAGATTGATGTATTGTAATTCATATATTGTGATTAATTAGCAGATCTTGTGCATTACAAGATAGAAATGGAAAGGAAAAAATTGGTTGTATAAGAAATAAAAATCTACAAATGTTGAAAAAAAACAGAAAGAAATTTGAAGATGAAATGTCGGAGAATCAGGTATAAAAGTTTTACCAGCGAGTAATTTCAAGAGTTGGGTTGGGAGTATTGTACAAATAATTGAAAAAGAAAATAACGGAATAGATATCCTCCTGGACTAGAACAAGTAATATACTAAGTGCACAAATGGGTCCCGAAAAGTAAATTTTGAAGTCTTCAGCATATTTGTGGTAGCTGCAATGTTGAAATTCACTTTCATGATCAGATGTGAACAAAATGAAGAGGAGGCGTGCCAGAATGGAGCCTTGAGGAACCGCACACTGAACCTCTCACTATTCAGAAAGCCCACCAAAACTATTGTTAATTCAGTGAACGTGATTACTAAAATAGGACATAAACCATTTAAAGACATCGTTACTTTAAGTTGACCTTCAACAATCGAAAGAATGGTTGAAAATCAAAACCAGAACAATATGTTGTAGCGAAGTTTTTCTACATGCCGTACCTAACCTCGCAATGAGAGGAACGGCCGGCCAGAAAAAATTAATAAGAAGACTCTTACCGCCCAGGCAGGAAAAAACAAGTATAGAATAAGCCAAAACAATAGATATTATATTTTAGGATCCACGCCGGAGCGCTAGAGTACCCTCAATTGAAATAATATTGTAATCCTCTGCAGTTCTGCGTGAACGGGGTCGAGATCGAAACTGTGTATCCAGCTGACAGCTCGTAAACACCGAGCAGACAGTGCAGACAGCCAACACCAAAGTAGCAGGACGGAAGGATGCAACCAAACCAACACGGCACACCAGTCCCGCGCATTTCATGGCGTCACTACAGGACGGCCATCTCTCACCCACGAAGTGGAGAGGTGCCACTACCAGCAACCATTTTCCATCGTCGACACCATGACATGGCGTTACTACTCGACGACCATGTTTCACCGACGAAGTGCGAAGGTGCCACAACTAGCTGTCATTTTCCATCGTCGACAACATAACGCAACATCATTACCAGACTATCATGCTTCACCAACGAAGTGAAAAGGTGTCACAACTAGCAAATATGTTTTCCCGTCGACATCATATCCCAGCGCCACGACCGGAGGCGAGTAGCGGTACTGAATCGATCAACGAGTCAGGACAAGCCAGCCCTGCAACTACACACCACTAGGCTCCACTAGCAGTGTCAAAGGCAGTACGTAACAGAGTCAACCAACCCTGTACCACGGCATGGCCGAACGACCCCGCTCTGCTAAGATCCAGTCAACGTCCATGCTCTAGACAGCGTGTGAGGACCAATGGGCAGCAAACAGCAAAAGTACAGAGGCATCCATACGCAAAAATCGACAGGCCAGCCATCATCACTACAGCCGATCAATCGACAGGTGCGACACGGAGAGTCAAGAATTAAGGAAGCGGAGAAGAACGCAAGACATGTCACTTGTTTTTCTTTACTTGGCGGCGGTGAACTCGGAGGAAACCGAGACCGATCAGAATCATTGGGTTCAGTTGAAAAGGCCAGATTATTGGGAACCAAGAAAAAGAATAAAATGGAAAGAGACGAAAGTGAATACGGCGAATGGTTGCAAGGTGAGTGGCCCCTTCAATAGTTTACTGCACGGTCAGGAGTTCATTTCTCGGCCTATACGCGGTTCGACTTTTAGGACCGCGTGTACATAACCATAACGTATATAGTGTCGACTGAGACTCCCGCAAAACCCAGCAGTGAGGTACGTTCGACTCAAAGCCCGACTGTAGTTAGTTAGGGCAGGCGTTCCTCAAGGAAACCGTGGTGTAAGCAGGCGTTGTGCACGTCAGGGGACGGAATGTAAACGTGGGCGTCTCGGGCGGCCATTTTGAAAATAGCGGGTCACTCTGGCGATCAGTTGACCATTTTTGGAAGCCGCGATTATTGTAAAATTGTTCAGTGTTCATTTTCCTTTTATTTCAATAAATGTTCTTTGTTTGTTTTTATGTCATCTTATGAACTGGAGCTGTAAATAATTTTGCAACGCCACTCCTTCGAATATTACTCTCTCTTACTCTACATATCGCATCCCTCTTTTCGTGCACAGCAGAGAGCTAGCGGATTGGCCTAATAGTTTTGACAAGACTGGAACCGACGAGGCTCGAATAGGGTAACCTATCTGCCGCCTGTAAAATAAATTGAACGAGCTTCGTGGGTTGTTTGTGAGTCGAAAGAGTGCGACACACTAACTCGGTATAATCTGGTGTTTGTGTCGCTGCTAAGAGGTAAGTCAGTAAGAGGGCCGTCACAAGTTGACGTAAACAGAGTGAGAAAGAAGAGGGGAACGGAAAGTGACGGTAAGCAGCCAGAAGTGGTCGACCAGTAGTAAAATATTCCTGTCTGCTTACTA
>JAABKJ010013556.1:0-10286 GCA_011634705.1 Andricus grossulariae
AAATTTTAATTTAAGAAACTTCATTTTCAATAAAAAAAAAATCCTACAAAACAGTTTAATTTTGTACCAAATAGCTTAATTTTCTACCGAATTATTGAATTTTCAACCCGAAAATATGTATTTTCAAGAAACAAGTTAATTTGTAACAAATCAGTTGAACATTCAACAAAATAATTACATTTTTGGTTAAATACATTAATTTTTATAACAAAAAATTAATTTTTAACTAAAATTATAAATTTTAAACAAAAAAAAATTAAATTTTAAGAAAGTAGATCAACTTTCAACTAAGGAGTTGAATTTTCAACCTAATAAAGATGAACTTTCTACTAAAAGGTGAATTTTCTACCAAAAAGAGGAATTTTCATTCAACAAATTACAGAAATTTTCATTTTCATTTGATTAATTTTTAGTTTATATTTTTTCGTTTCCACATACTTTTTACTAAATAATTTAATTTTTAAACTAAAAAAGTTAAATTTTAATTTAAGAAACTTGATTTTCAATAAATTTTCTTTTTATAAAACAGTTTAATTTTGTACCAAATAGTTTAATTTTCTACCAAATTATTGAATTTTCATCCCGACAATTTGAATTTTCAGCATAAACAGATGCATTTTTTAACAACGAGATGAATTTTCAACAAATTACATTAATTTTCAACTAAATAGTTTGAACATTGGATGTGATGTAAAACTTTATCTGATTAATTTTTAGTTTATATTTGTTCGTTTCTAAACATTTTTAACTAAATAATTTAATTTATAAACTAAAAAAGATCAATTTTTAACCAACAATAGAGTAGTTAAATTTTCATTCAGGAAACTTAATTCTCAATAAAAAAAACAAACAAATTTTCTACAAAACAGTTGAATTTTCTACAAAAAAGTTTATTTTTAACCAATGAGTTGAATTTTCAACAATATATTTAAATTTTCCGTTAAAAAATGAATTTGTAACTAAATATATGAATCTTCGACCAAAAAATTAACTTTTAAGAAAGTAGATCAACTTTCAACTAAGCAATTGAATGTTCAACATATAAAGATGAATTTTCTACCAAAAAGCCGAATTTTCAAAAAATTAAATAAATTTTCAACTAAATAGTTTGAACAAGGGATGTGATCGAGTTCCAAACTTTATTTGATTAATTTTTATTTTATATTTGTTTCGTTTCTAAACATTTTTAACTAAATAATTATATAATAATTGTTATTATTTAATAACTAATTTTTAAAATAAAAAATATACATTTTAAATCAACAATGGACCAATTAAATTTTCATTTCAGAAACTCAATTTTCAATAAAAAAACAAATTTTCCACAAAGCAGTTTAATTTTGTACCAAGTTCTTGAATTTTCAAGCCGAGAATATAAATTTTTAACAAAAAAGTTACTTATCACCATTCAGTTGAATTTTCAGCGAAATATTTAAATTTGCGGTTAAAAAAATTAATTTTTAACAAAAAAAAATGAATTTTTAACTAAAATTATTACTTTCAAGAAAATATATCAACTTTCAACTAAGAAATTTAATTTTCAAACGATTATATTTTTAAGAATTCATCTTTTTTGGTTAAAAATTTTATTATATGGTTCAAAATTTAATTATATTGTTGAAAATTCTACAATTTTGTTAAAAAGTCAAAAATTTTGGTTTAAAATTGAACCGTTTTGTTAAGGATTCGTCTTTTCAGATTGAAAATTCAACAATTTGATTGAAATTTTTTTTCTTTCTTCACTAACAAATTTTTGTTTGTTGAAAATTCAACTGATTTGCTGAAAATTTTTCTTTTTGGTTTAAATATTCATCAGTTTCTGTAGAAATGTCCATTTTTTAAAAATGCCACTTTCTGGTTCAAAATTAATCTGTTTGGATTGAGAAAGAACTTCTTTGTTGAAAATTCAACAAGTTGATAGAAGATTTATGTATATTGTTGAAAATTCGACTTTTTGAAAGAAAATACATTTTTTTATTGTTAAAAATGTAACTATTTGGTTGAAAATTTATCTGTTTCAGTTGATGATTAAAATATTTTGTTTAAAAATTTGTTTTTGTTGGTTAATTTCAAATGTTTTCAATTTGAAATTGAAAACTTTTTTGTTGAAACTCAACTATAACGTTTTTCGTTGAAAATTCATAATTTTATATTGAAAATTTAACTCTTTGGTTGAAAGTTGATCTACATTATTAAAAGTTCATTCTTTGGTTGAAGATTCATAATTTTAGTTAAAAATTCGTTTCTTTTTTATTTGAACATTAATTTTTTTAACTGAAAATTTAAATATTTTATTGAAAATTCAACTGATTAGTTGAAAATTAACTTTTTTGTTGAAAATTCATATTCTTGGGCCGAGAATTCAACTGTTTTGTAAAAAAACCGGTCTTTTTGCCCTAAAAATGTAACCATTTGGTAGAAAATTCAACTATTTGATTGTAAATTGAACTATTTGGTTAAAAATTTATTTATTTTGTTGAAAATTCGTCTTTTTTGGAACAAAATCAATCTTTTTGGTTAGAAATACTACTTTTTTCTTAAAACATCAATTATTAGGTTAAAAATACATATTTTTGTTTTATTAAAAATGCGACTGGTTGAAAACGGATCCGTTTTAGTTGAGGGTTCAAATTTATGATGAAAATTTGTTTTTGTTGATAAAATTAAACTTCTTTTTAATTTTTAATAATCTTTTTTTAAATATCAACTATTACATTTTTTTGTTGAAAATTCATATTCTCGGGTACATAATTAAAATTTTGTGTGCAAAATTAGTTTTTTTAAATGGAAAATTAATGCTCCTCAATAAAAATGTAACAACTACATTTTTAGTTAAAAGTGGATTATATAGTTAAGAATGGACTATTTAGTTAAACATTTTTAGAAAATAAAAAAATGTAAACTAAAAATTATTCAAATAAAATTTGGACTAACATCAAATCAACTGTCCAAACTACTTAGTTGATAATGTACGTAATTTGTTTAAAATTCGTTTTTTAGTAGAAAATTCATCTTCTTGGTTGAAAATTCAACCATTCGGTTAAAAATGTATGTTACTTTGTTAAAAATTCGTTTTTTTTTCTGGTAGACAAAATTCATCTTCCTGGTAAAAAAATCAACTATTCGGTTAAAAATTTATGTATTTTATTGAAAATTCGTCTTGTCTGATAGAAAATTAATCTTCTTGGTCAAAAATTCAACTATTTGATTAAAACGGTATGTATTTTGTAGAAAATTAAACTTTTCTGGTAGAAAATTTGTCCTTTCTGATAGAAAATGAATCTTTTTGGTTAAAATTCAACTATTTGGTTAAGAATTCAACTACTCGGTTAAAAATTTATGTATTTTATTGAAAATTCGTATTTTTTGGTAGAAAATTAATCTTCTTGGTTGAAAATTCAACTATTTGGTTAAAACTGTATGTATTTTGTAGAAATATCGTATTTTCTGGTAGAAAATTAATCTTTTTGGTTGAAAATTCGACTATTTGATTAAAAATGTATGTATTTTGTAGAAAATTCGTCTTTTCTGGTAGAAAATTAATCTTCCTGGTTGAAAATTCATCCTTTCTGATAGAAAATTAATCTTTCTGGTTGAAAATTCAACTATTTGGTTAAAAATTCAACTAATTGGGTAAAAATGTATGCATTTTGAAAAAATTGGTCTTTTCTGGTACAAAGTTAATTTTTTCGGTTGAAAATTCAACTATTTGGTTACAAGCTTATGTATTTTGTGGGAAATTAATCTTCCGGGTAGAAAATTATTCTTCTTGGTTGAAAAGTCAATTATTTGGTTGAAAAGTCAATTATTTGGTTAAAAATTCAACTATTTGGTTGAAAATTTATGCATTTTGCAGAAAATTCGTTTTTCCCGGTAGAAAATTAATTTTCTTTGTTGAAAATTCAACTATTCGATAAAAATTTATGTACTTTATTGAAAATTCCTCTTTTCTGGTAGAAAATTAATCATCCTGGTTAGAAGTTCAACTATTTGGTTAAAAATGTATACATTTTGTAGAAAATTCGTCTTTTCTGGTAGGTTATTTTTTTTTGGTTGAAAATTCAATTATTTTGTTACAAGTTTATGTATTTTATAGAAAATTAATCTTCCATGTAGAAAATTAATCTTCTTGGTTGAAAATGCACCTATTCGGTTAAAAATGTATGTACTTTATTGAAAATTCGTCCTTTCTGGTAGATAATTAATCTTCCTAGTTGAAAGTTCAACTATTTAGTTAAAAATTTATGTATTTTGTAGAAAATTCGTTTCTTCTGGTAAAGAAAATTAATATTCCTGGTAGAAAATTAATCATCCTTGTTGAAAATTCGTCCTTTCTGATAGAAAATTAATCTTTTTGGTTGAAAATTCAACTATTTGGTTAAAAATTCAACTATTAGGTTAAAAACTTATGTATTTTATTGAAAATTCGTCTTTTCTGGTAGAAAATTAATCTTCCTGGTTGAAAGTTTAACTATTTGGTTAAAAATTGATGAATTTTGTAGAAAAATCGTATTTTCTGGTAGAAAATTAATCTTCCTGGTTAGAAATTCATCCTTTCTGATAAAAAATTAATTTTTTTGGTTGAAAATTCAACTATTTGGTTGAAAATTCAACTATTTGGGTAAAAATGTATGCATTTTGTACAAAATCCGTCTTTTCTGGTACAAAGTTAATTTTTTTGGTTGAAAATTCAACTATTTGGTTACAAGTTTATGTATTTTGTGGAAAATTAATCTTCCCGGTAGAAAATTATTCTTTTTGGTTGAGAAGTTAATTATTTGGTTAAAAATTCAACTATTTGGTTAAAAATCTATGCATTTTGTAGAAAATTCGTCTTTCCTGGTAGAAAGTTAATTTTCTTGGTTGAAAATTCAACTATTCGGTTAAAAATGTATTTACTTTGTTGAAAATTCGTCTTTTCTGGTAGGGAATTAATTTTTATGGTTGAAAATTCAACTATTTGGTTAAAAATTTATGAATTTTGTAGAAAATTCGTCTTTTCTACTAGAAAATTAATTTTCATGGTTGAAAATTCAACTATTCGGTTAAAAGTTTATGTATTTTGTAGAAAATTAATCTTCTTGGTTGAAAATTCAACTATTCGGTTAAAAATGTATGTATTTTATTGAAGTTTCGTCTTTTCTGGTAAAAAATTAATCTTCCTGGCTGAAAGTTCAACTATTTGGTTAAAAATGTATGCATTTTGTACAAAATTCGTCTTTTCTACTATGAAATGAATTTTCTTGGTTGAAAATTCAACTATTTGGTTAAATGTTTATGTATTTTGTTGACAATTAAACTATTTTGTTTGAGGATTCAACTGTTTTGTTGGCAATTCGTCCTTTTTGGTTCAATTAAAGAAATATAGTAGCACCAATGGACATTTTTGAGAAAATAGTGTCTTTAGTGATATTTTTTTTGAAATAGGATGAAAATAGTGCGATGAGTCCGAGGCGTCACTGATTTAAAAAAATAAAAATAAATAAATAAACTCACAATCGTTAATAATCCAGAGACTAGAGAACTGACGAGATCCTTTCCTGCTCTCGCACAAACAATTGTATTGTGAGCTCCGGAAACCGCAGGTCCATGATCGGCCGTGAGCATCAGTGTCATTTCCAAAAATTTGCAGTAAGTCGCTGGTAGACAACGTTGAAACCACAAAAGCGAAACGACGCCACCAATTCCAACATTTTGTTTCAAAACTTCCGTCACTGGCATTCCTGCATAAAGAAGTTCTTGACCACGCTCGTCGCAAATCGATGTCATAAACGAGGCCGGTTTTCGAATCAAACCCAACTCCTGAAAAAAAAATGAAAAATATGAAAATGGTCACTTTACAGGGCTCGGATCGACTAGAAGTCTTAAAAAAAGTCGCATCAAATTATCAAGAAAAAAAGCAGTATCAAACACTGAGTGACTGAAATAATTTTATTTATTTAGGAATTTAGAGACTATAATTCTTATTGATTTCAATTGGTTAAAAATTCATTATTTTGGTTAAAAAATTAATTATTTGGTTCGAAATTGAGTTAAAAATACAACGCTTGGGTTTAAAGTAAATCTGTTTTGGTAGTGGATTCAACTATTATGTTGAAAATTCGCCCTTTTGGCTTGAAACTTCCATAATTTGATTGATTCTATTTTTCTTTCTTGATGAACAAATTTTCTCTGGTTCAAAATGCAACAATTTGGTAGAAAATTAAACTATTTGGTCTAAGGTTGAACTACTTTGTTAAAAATGATTTTTTTTTGTGTGAAGATTAATCAGTTTAGTTAAAAATTCATTTCTTCGGGTGAAAATTTGACTATTTTGTTGAAAATGCGTTTTTTTGAATTAAAAATTAATTTTTTGATTAAAAATTAAATTTTTTAACTGAAAATTAACCTATTTCACTTTTGGTTGAAAATTCAACTGTTTTGTAGAAAATTCTTATTTCTGTCTACAAGTTTCAAAAATTTCGTATAAAATTCAACTATCTGGTCAAGAGCTGAACTACTTTGTTAAAATTTTCGTTTTTTTTTTGGGTCAAAATTAATTTTTTTATTTGACAATTCAACTGTTTTGTAGAAAATTCATGTATCACGTTGTAAATTCGTTTTTTAAGGTAGAATATTAATCTTCTTAGTAGAAAATTCATCTTTAAGGTTGAAAATGTAACCATTTGGTTAAAAATTCTTTTTTTTTGTTTGTTCAGAATTCAACTACATAGTTGAAAGTTGAACTACTTTGTTAAAAATTCATTTTACTTTGAAAATTCACCTTTTTGGTAGAAAAATTAGCTATTTTGTTGAAAATTTGTTGTTTTTTGTGTATAAAAATTAATGTTTGCATCTGAAAATTCAACTATTTTGTAAAAAATTCATGTTCAAAATTAAACTATTTTGTTGTCAATTCATCTTTCTGGTCATAAAATTATTATTTGTTGTTAGAAATTCCTCTTTTAATAAATTCGCCTCTTTTCTTTGATTTTTTTGTTCTTAAATTAAGTTTTTAATCCAAAAGCTTAATTATTCCATTTATTGTTGAAAACTGATCTTTTTTACATGAAAATTACAATATTTGGTTAAAAATTCAACTCTTTTGTTTGTAAATTCGTCTTTTCGTTTAGAAAATTAATCTTCTTTTTTAAAAATTCAGCTGTTTGGTTAAGAATTGAACTATTCTTTTTTTTGCGTCTTTTTTCGTTGAAAATTCTTCTTTTTTTGTTGTTGAAAATTAAGAATTTAAACAGAAAAGTCAATTAATCAATTAATTGTTTAAAAACGATTTTTTAAAGTTAGAAATTCAGCTATTTCTTTAAAAATGCAATTCTTTTTTTTGTAAATTCGTCTTTTTGTTTAGAAAATTAATATCCTTTGTTAATAATCCATCTTTTTGGTTTAGAATTTAATTTTTTTTTTAATTCACATTTTTTCGCCAAAAATGCGTCTGTTTTTGTTGATAAAAATTAAGTTTTTGAACTGAAAACTCAATTATTCCATTTATTTTTGAAAACTGATTTTTATAGTAAAAAATTCAGCTCTTTCATTAAAAATTCAACTCTTTTGTTGTAAATTCGTCTTTTTTAGATGAATTCAACTGGTAGAAAATTCGTTTTTTTTGTTTATTAGAAATTAAGTTTTCAAACTGAAAACTTAATTATTCCATTTATTGTTCAAAAATGATCTTTTTTAGTTAAAAATTACACTATTTGGTTAAAAAATTCAACTCTTTTATTGTAAATTCGTCTTTTTAGGTCTTTGTAGGTTAAAAATGCATTTATTTGGTTTCAAATAGAACTGCACTGTTAAAATTTAATTATTTTGTTGAAAATTCCAATATTTTCTTAAAAAGTCGTCATTTTGCTTTGAATTCAACTGTTGAGTTGAAAATTTAATTATTTTGTTGAAAAATCGTCTTTCGGTAGAAAATTAATCTTCTTGGTTGAAAATTCCTCTTCATATGTTAAAAATGTATCTATTTGGTTAAAAATTTAACTATTTTGTTAAAAATTCAAGTATTTTGTTGAAAATTTAACTATTTGAATAAAAATTCATTTTTAAGGTTCAGAAATCCACTACTTAGTTGAAAGTTGGACTACTTTGTTAAAAATTCATTTTATTTTGAAGATTCACCTTTCTGGTTGAAAAATGAGCATTTTGTTGAAATTTGTTTTTGTGTGTAAAAAATAATTTTTTCATCTGAAAATTCAACTATTTTGTAGAAAATTCATGTTCGAAAATGAACTATTTCATAGAAAATTCATGTCCAAAGATGAACAATTTTGTTGCAAATTCTTCTTTTTGGTTAGAAAATTATTTTTCGTTGTTAAACATTCCTTTTTTTGGAAATTCAGCTATTTGTTTGAAAATTCAACTCTTTTGTGGTAAATTCGTATTTTTGTTTAAAAAATTAATATCCTTTGTTAATAATCTATCCTTTTTGTTGAGGATTCAATTTTTTTTTAATTCGCCTTTTTTCGTTGAAAATTCGTCTTTTGTTGTTATTAAAAATTAATTTTTTAAACTGAAAACTTAATTATTCCATTTATTGTTCAAAACTGATCTTTTTTAGTTGAAAATTACACTATTTGGTTAAAAATTCAACTCTTTTGTTGTGAATTCGTCTTTTGAGTTAGAAAATTAATCTCCTTGGAATAAAACTCATCTTTGTAGGTTAAAAATTTATCTATTTGGTTAAAAATTCAAATGTATTGTTGAAAGTTTAATTAGTTTGTTGAAAATTCAAATACTTTCTTAAAAAGACATTTTTCGTTGAATTCAATTATTGGCTTAAATATTCAATTATTTTGTTTAAAAATCGTCTTTTGGTAGAAAATTAATCCTCTTGGTTGAAAGTTCCTCTTTATAGGTTAAAAATGTATCTATTGATTTAAAAATGTAACTATTTCGTTAAAAATTCAAGTATTTGGTAGAAAAATCATCTTTTCGGGTCTAAAAGTCAACTGTTTCTCTTTTGATATAAAATTTCTATTGATTGTAAAATCAACTGGACTATTTTCTTAAAAATGCAATATATTTCGACTTGAAATCTTAGGAATTTGAAGCGTTTCATTTATTATACATTATTAACAGGGTGTCAAGCGATTCTTAGGAACAAAATACAAGGATTTTTCCAGGTCTCCTTTTTTTTTACGTTAAACAATGAAATAACGAATGGTTATGCATTTGAAAAATGAGAAATTTCATTTTTCATTTATCAACAATTTCTATAGAAAGCAGAACTATATGTAAATAAATTCTTAATTTTTTGCGAACATAAGGTGTCTTTGTGAAATCTTGGGGAATGTTTTTAAATCTTTCTAAAAGTCTTTGAAATTATTTAAATCTTTGTGAAATCTTGAAATTTATGTGAAATCTTTGAGAAATCTTTTGGAATATTTTATAAATTTTGATAAAATCTTTGAAATCTTTGTAAATTTGTTTGAAATCTTTATGAAATATATAAAATATTGTTAAATTCTTTCTTGAATCTTTAAAATGTTTTGAAGACTTAAAAAAATTGAAATCGTTTAAAATATTTGAAATGTTTTGAAATCTGGTGTACTGCGCACTTGATGAAATCTTTAAAATTCTTGGAATCTATGGAAATCCTTATGAATTCTTTGAAATATTTGTGAAATCTTTCTGAAACCTTTTGCCTTATTTTCAAATCACTTGAATATTCTTAATCTTTGTGAAATCTTTTTAAATCTGTTTAAATTTTAGTAAAATCTTTGAAATTCTTGAAATCTTTTGAAATTCTTGAAATATTTTGAAATCCTTATGCATTCTTTAAAATATTCCGGAAATCCTTCTAAAAGATATTGTATTCGTTTGAAATCACTGGATTATTTCAAATCTTTGTGAAATCTTTTTAAAAAAATTTAAATCGTTTAAAATCTTTGAAATTTGTTGAATTCTGGTGTACTGCGCACTTGATGAAATCTTTAATATTCTTGAAATCTTTGGAAATCCTTATGAATTATATAAAATATTGATGACATCTTTCTGAAATCTTTTGTATTCTTTTGAAATCACTGGAATATTCTTAATCTTTGTGAAATCTTTTAAAATCTTTTTAAATTTTGGTAAAATCTTGAAATCTTTTGAAATCCTTATGCATTCTTTGAAATATTCCGGAAATCCTTCTAAAATATTTTGTATTCGTTTGAAATCACTGAATTATTTGAAATCTTTTACAAATAATTGAAATCGTTTCAAATCTTTGAAATGTTTTGAAATCTGGTGTACTGCGCACTTGATGAAATCTTTAAAATTCTTGGAATCTATGGAAATCCTTA
>JAABKJ010013557.1:0-10285 GCA_011634705.1 Andricus grossulariae
TTCTTTGACTAGATAACAGAAAGAATTTCCTTTTTTATTAAACAATCAATTTCTCAATAAATATATTTTATTACATTAAACTTAATCAATTTTTTAATTAATACTGATTGAAATATTTTCTTTACAGGTATATTAATTTTTTTTTTATTTCGAGTTTTTCGGCACACCCTACTTAATAGTAATAAGGAAAAGATTGGGAGCATTGTTGTATAAATATTTGATGTAGATTATATAATTCTAAACACATTTGTGATCAAATATGTTGTAGGTGTAAAACTTGACCTTATTCTTTATATGGGGCAATGGAGTTCTCTCGTTCGTAGGTTCACGATGCGGGTCTGCCTATATATGTGGGGCAACGATCGATCTTTGGACAAATGCGTGGTACCACTTGTACACTGAAACTGAATCACCAGCCGGTCTTACACCCGGAACAAAAAAGATAAACGTGGGAGAGAGCTAAAAATGACAAAAGAGAAATTAAACTGAAAGGCCATACGATTTTCTCCTTCTCACTCACTTACAAACGTCTCATAATCTCAAACCAGTTTTTTTTTCACTAATAGCCTATAATACGAGCGCGCTAACTTTTGTGTTACAATTATTTTCTGTATTATTTTATTTGAATAAATATTTGCCTTAATGTTTTGTGTAACCTTTTAAACTAATTCCAGAAAAAAATAAAACGTATGTACATATAATTATTAAAATTAAATTTAGATACTCATTTCACATCACAAACATTTTAGAAAATTGTAAAATTGGAATAGAGGTATTTTAAAATATGAATGAACTTTTATTATAAAAATTATTGCGAGTATTTAACTACATAACCGTGAAGGAAATAATCGATTTATGTTACCTAATTGAAAAAAATAAAATAAAATTCGATCTTTATTTAATTTAATATTGTGAATAAAATTAATCGGGTAATAATTAGTTAATCAGTTTAAAGCATAAAAAGCATTAAACAATTTTTTGCGTAGAAACAGTCAAGTAATTTTTACTTTATATATTTTTTTAAAATTTAAACCTTGATTTATAGAAATTTTATTTATTAATAGCTTTTTAAAATTTAAACTAATTACAGAAAATTTAAAATTTAATATAGAAACGCTGGAAGTTAGAGATCGGACTGATGTGCGCCGAGCATCAGGAAAAAATCAATAACAATTTTTTTCAATAAATTTTTTAATTTCTTTTGCTCTATCAATCGAATGACATTTTGAAATACATTCCATGAAAATTTTACTTTAAAATATTTCTTTTTCCCAAAGAGTCAGTTTTTTGGCTTTAATTAGAAAACTAAAAAAGCTACAATTGTTTTACTGGGGAAAAAGATGCGCAATGAAATTCTACATCTAGAAGTAATCTTTGAAAATTGTAATTCGAAAATCTTTTTTAAAGCCTCCAGGGTTCTTCCCACTCCCGGCGAAATAATTTTATGTGCCCTTATTCGATACGGCAGCTCAAATGTAAACCTTTTAAATTAAATTATTCTAAAAAAACATTCAAGATGCAAAGTTATTTTGAATCGGAAATATTAAAAAATAAAAAAATGTATACTCCAGAAACTTGAAATTTGAGCAAATCAGAACTTCATTTAAAATTTTTAAAAAATTTAGTTGCGAAGAATTGTGATATTAAAACTTTTTTGTACTCAAGACCCTTAAAAATGTCTATTACATTAAGTAAATTTCATCGTTCAGACATTAACATTAACATTAAATTGAGAGACTTGATAGTTGCACACTTTTTAATTTAAAGGATTTATAATTGAAACTTGTTGAATTAAA
The DNA here is from genome assembly GCA_011634705.1 of Andricus grossulariae. Classification (NCBI taxonomy): domain Eukaryota; kingdom Metazoa; phylum Arthropoda; class Insecta; order Hymenoptera; family Cynipidae; genus Andricus; species Andricus grossulariae. The sequence continues at coordinate 1,797 of JAABKJ010013557.1, forward strand.
TTTCTTCAGAATAACTTAAAAACAATGAAAAATTAAAACAAGAATTTCTCCAATTCAAGCCTTAAAAATCAGCAGATTTTAAAACCAGACAAGGAATACTGCATTTTTTTATTGGAAAAATGTTCCAAAAAGTTCAGCATTTCAAACTCAGTTTGAAAAAATAACAATTTTCTACTTAATAACTTAATAATTTCTTTCATTTTTAATGGTTACAATTTTATAATTCTAAATTTTCATGGTGAATACTAAATTTTCCATTTTTCCCTATCATAGTTTTTTTTTTGCAACTAAATTTTTTTTAGTTTAAAATTAAGTTCAGATTTGTTTAAGTTTCAAGTTTCTGGAGTATACATTTTTTCATTTTTTAATATTTCCCATTTAAAATTACTTTTTACTTTGAACGTTTGTTTAGAATAATTCAATTTTAAAGGTTTACAATTGAATATTTTTCCATTTTGAACGGTGAAAATAAAGGTCATTTTCTTTTTTTTAATTTAGAAAAATTTGTCCAATCAATTTTTATATTAAATCATAAATTTTAAAGTTCAATAAAAATTTAGATTTCTAGAATTGCAGAAGCGTTTACTTTGAAATATTCAATTTAGTTTTTAATTTCAAATTGTCAAATTTTAATCGCTTCGAATTTCAATTTGTTAAAATTCAAAGGTTTTCACTTTTAAATTATTCCATTTTAAAAGCTTTTAATTAGAAATAATAAAATTTTCATTCCTCTGCATTTTTATTAATGTATCTTCGAAAATTCTAATCGGCAAATATTCAATTTTCAACGTTTTGAAATTGTCCTTTTTTTAAGTTTTAATCTGAAATCATTCAATTTCGAGATTCTTGAATTAAAAATAAAATTGTTCAATTCTAAAGGCTTTGAATTAGAAATGAGACCATTTTAATTCGTTCCTAATGAAATTGTCAAAATGAAAATGTTAGTTTGAATTGGAACGTTTCAAATTCAAAATCATTCCATAAATTTTTCTTAAATTTCAATTTCAAAAGCTTTTAATTCCAAATTATCAAGAAAAAATTATGTTCTAGATAGCTAACTTCACAGTGGCTGTAATCCGTTCTCTAATTATTGAACTCACCACATGATTAAAAAAAATTCAAAACAATGTTATATTTTTATATGGTGACATTTTGTGAACTTTATCCACAAAATATTAAAAAGGAAAAAATAGATTTTCGACATTATTCAGGGTGGCTGCTGGACCGGGAATTTTTTGATGACCCGAAATTTTAAAAATTTTCAAACAAAAAAATCGACTTCTTAGAAATATCATCAATTTCATATCATATGGTATATAATGCAATTTAAAATAAGTTTATATTTAACTTTTTTTGAATGTTAAATTCAATTATTAACTTTTGCAATTATGAAATCATTCAGTTCACAATGTGCAATTCTAAAATGTTTTACGTTTTGAAGGCTTAAATAATAAAATATGAATAGCGTTTGAAATTACAATGTGTTAAGAAAAAACGTTTTAACTTGATTCACTGTAAATATAAATTAATTATTAATTTTCTAAATTTAACTTTAGTTCGAGTATATTTGAAATTGAAGAATAATTCATTTCTCTTACATAACGATTCTGAATCTGTTCAAAATTTAACAATTTACAGATTTTAACGTTAAAAATTGAACTGTTTCCATTCAAAAGCCTTAATAATTAAACAAATTTGAAAGTCCCATTCAAAATTCGTAAGCTATGTTCAATTTTAAAATAATTAAAAATGAATAGATTCAGAATTAAACGCTGTTATTAAATTTCAAACCCTATACAAATATTGTTTCAGTCAATAATATTCCATTTTTAACCCACGCAATTTGAAAATTTGTAATTAAGAAAAAGAGCAATTTTTCAATGGTTATCAATGTTTGACTATGAATTTAAAACGAGAAATTATAAGTCAAATATTCAAAACTAAACAATTTTAAAACGAATTTTTTGAAACAGAAAGCCGTTGTAATGTTAATTATAATTGTTCTATTTTGAAAACTTTTTATTTGTTCATGGAATTGTTTAACTTTAATATATATATATAATATTTAACCCTTAAAGGACACTTGGGGTCACTGTAACCCCACGGATGTTCCTATTTTTTTCGGTTGACTACGTTTTTCTTTCAAGTATTTTTTCGAATAGTTAAATTATCACTGAGGCTTTGGAAATATTTTCTTCCTATTTTTTATTATTTCAACATCATTCGTGATTTTTTTAAACCATAAATAATGTTTACTTTTGATCTGACAGCTATTTTAAGTCTGTGGGGTCAGTGCGACCCCGTGTGTCTTTATGGAATTGTTTGGAGGTGTGTCCTTTACTAGTTAAAAAATTATTGATTTAAAAAAAATTCAAGTGAGTTGAGGAGATATTCACAAATCTTGAAAAGAATATTAGAAAAATGTAACAAAAACAAATTTTGACCAATAAATAACAAAATTGTAGAAAAACTGTAGAAGATTTTAAAGCAAGTCTTTTAATTTTGCAGGATTTATTAAAAGTTTTATGAAAAATTCGAATCATTTTAAAAGATATTTAGAAACTTTGAAAAAAATTTGAAAAATAATTTAAATTTGTCAAGATTCTAAAAAGCATAAAATAAAATGTCGATTTTTTAATATTTTAAAATATTTCGAAACAAACTGTAATGTATAAATAACAAGTGAAAACTTATCAATTTGTTACGACTTAAAATTAAAAACAATGTATCTTCTAATTGAAAAAGTGTTCAGTTCAAGAAAAATTTGTAATCTTTCAATTTCTAATATTTTTATCTTAAAATGGCTTAACATTGTATAATTTTTAAAATTTATTAATTTTTTGATTCATTCTTCAATTTAAAGAATTTAAAATGATAGCTTGGATTCATATATTTTTTAAATCTTTGAACTGCACAATTTATAAAAATTAAAAATTCTTAATTTTGCAGCTTAGTGGCATTTAATTTAAAACTGATCAATCAAAAAGTGCTAAAAACTTCTATTTTATACGCGTAAATTATTGAGCCTTTGAATTAACAAATTTGTAAGTTTTAATTTTGAAAGTTTAAAATTTAAAAGAGTTCAACACTGAATGTTTTAATTTGAAGTTTAGTTTCGAATCTAAATTTCAATGACCGTGAAAAATTCTTGTGAACCGGGAAATGACCGGGAATTTGTTTCCTTAATTAAAACGGCCACCCTGCATTATTGCTCATATTTAAAATTTTCTTTTTTAAATGACAAAACCAGGAAAAGAGTTCACTATTTTATGATTTGAGATAAGGTGAGAAATATTCCAGACCTTAAATCTGTGAAAAGCATTAACGTCGCGTGGTGCAGTCTCACAGTCTTTGTATGGTTACAATAAGAGCTTGGGAACGGGCAAAATCCGAGAAAGTGTTGAAGAAGAAAGTAAAAGTAATTAGATAATTTTCAATATATCCAAGATTGAATTATATGAATAAATATTTATAAAAGGCGTGTAAAACGTAAGGGATATGTTACGGTTTGTTGGACATAAACCATAAATAAACCATAATTATAATATCGAAGACTCGTTAACTTTTTTTTCATTCCAGCCTTGTTTTGGCGAGTTGTATGTATGATTTTCTCTTTTTTCCATTACATTACAATCATATCGCAGAAGCGGAGGAGGGTGTTACTCACAATCTTATCAAGGTCGACACCAATCTCGAATGAGTCAACCTGTCACAGATTTATTTGACGAAAACCTACACGTTCGCCAAAAACACCTCCACATTGAAATGACTTGAGTTTTTAAAACTTTTTAGTTGCAACAAAATTAAAACCCTAGATTTTTCTAGGCTTTGAATTAAAAACGTTTGAACAACCCTTAACATTTTCAGTTGTTTAATATCACACACATTAAAATTGAAATTATTTAACTCTGTAAATTTTAATTTAAAAATTGCACATACCTTTCAATGAGAAATTGCGTAATGTTAAACAATTTAGGGACGACTGAAAAAACTCGAAAAATAAAATGCCCGAAACTTTAAAATTCCTGAAAAATAAAATATTCGAAATAGAAAATTTCTGAAATTATACAATGGAACGACTTGAAAATCACGAAAAATAAAATTCCTGACTCTGTAAAATTCCCGAACAGGAAAGTTTTCAAATAATAAAATTTCCGATATTTTATAGTATTACCGAATTTGAAAACTCCCGAAAAAAAATGACCGAATTATAAAATATCTGAACTAGAAAAGTCCCAAATTTAAACATTTAATTTTTCTCATAATAATTATTTAATTAAAATACAATAATGAAATATTTTTATTAAAAAATAACTATTTTCACTGTTTTAAATTTCTAAAATTATGTATGGAATATAAAATAATAATAATTGAAAAAAATATATTTCTGGATGATTTTTCTTCCAATTATTGTTATTTTAAATCCAAATAATAATTATACAAATTTTAAACATTAAAAATAATTCTTTTTCCATTAACATATTTCATTATTGTATTTTTAATAAATAATATTTATGAAAAAATGTAATTGTTTAAATTTGGGAATTTGCTAGTTCAGATATTTTATAATTCGGCGATTTTCCGTCGGAAATGTTATTGTTCGGGAATTTTCAGATTCGGTAATATTATAATAATAATATTATATAATAATAATATTTTATAATAATAATATCAATAAGTAATATTATATATTATAACCGTCGAGAATTTTCCAATTCGGGAATTTTATCATCCGGAAATTTTCTTATTCGGGAATTTTATTTTTCGGGACTTTTCAGTCGTCCTATCGCAAAATTCCCGAATTTATAACATTACCGAAATATAAAAATCACGAATTACAAAATTCCTGAATAATAGATTTCCCGAACAGTTAATAATAATACAGAATTGCAAAATTCCAGAAAAATAAAATTCCCGGCTGCTTATAATATTAACAAATTTGGAAATTCCAGACGTAAAACTGCCGAATTATAAAATATCCGAAATAGATAATTCCCCAATTTGAATAATTTAAAAAATGTTTTTTTTTATAAATATTATTTATTTAATTAAAATACAATAATAAAATATTGTTGTCAAACAATTTTTTTTAATGTTCAAAGTTTTTTAAAATTATTGCTTGAATTTGAAATAAAAATAATTCTATACAAATTGTATAAATAAATAAATTTAAAAACACGTGCGCCTCAAACGGAAAAAAAATTCTCCCTAAATTTTCTCCGTACCTAATAACATTTTCTCTTTTTTCCTCTGTTTTAAATCAAAAATTCAATCTTTGAGAATGTTTTTAGTATTTTTTTTAATACTATGCACATTTTCAGACAAAATATTTCATCCAGAAAATATATTTTCTATCAATTATTGTTATTTTACATTCAAAAAATGATTTTGAAAAACTTTAAATATTAAAAGAATTTTTTCTTGACAAAAATTTCTGATTATTGTGTTTTTAGTCAATAAATAATATTTATCAAAGAAAAATTTTGTTGATTGTTTAAATTCGGGAATTTTAAAATTCGTTAATATTATAAACTGTCAAGAATCTTATTATTCGGGAATTTTCCAATTCGGTAATATTATCAAATGTTCGGGAATTTCCCAATTCTGAATTTTTATATTTCGCAATTTTATGATTTCGGTTATTTCCAATTCGAAAATTTTAGTGTCGGAAATTTTATTTCTCAGGATTTTTCAGTTTTCTCTATAAAATATCATACCCTGTCGTATTCCCGAATTTAAACAATTAAAAAAATTATTTTTGATCAATGTTATTTATTTAACAAAAATACAATAAAGAAGTATTTCGTTAACAGAATTTTTTTTAATGTTCAATGTATTTTTTTTTAATTATTGTTTGAATTTCAAATAAAAATAACTGAACAAAAAACTTCTTAATGTAAGTTTTTTTTGTTGAAAATGTGCATAGCAGTTTATGTATTGCTTTTGTAATAAAAATCTAGTTTTTGTATTGTTTTTTGCATTGAGAAATATTTGTTTTCAATTATTTAATACACAAAAAAATTTATTTTTATCAAAATGTTTCATTAATGCATTTTTAATCAATAAGCATGATTTATTAAAAAATAAGTTTTTTAATGTTTAAAATTCTATGTTTTCTACCAAGGCTTTGGAAGCACTTTGTGTGTAAACTATCGTCAAATATAGCAAAAACGGGTTTTTTGTTGATTGCAACTAACCTATATGTCTGTCAGAAAAAAAGTGTATTTGAAAAATGCAGGTCTTACAAATATCTACAAAATGACGTGTCATACATTAAGATTTGTTCATTTGTTTACTTGCAAAAAAATAAAAACTGTCCAAAAGTGCCTTTTTTAAATATTCAATTATTATTGCAATAATTAATTCACCAGTTTCAAACTTTAGAATATATCTCCGTTACCACCCTTAAAAACTGTGCAAAACTTCAGCCCGAAATAATAATCAGTTTTCATAAAAACTCATTTGTTATTAAAAAATGGACTATTTTTCAACGGAATTTCTACAGATTTGGCCAATAGCTAGCTTTCCGTGCTGGTTACAAATCTTTTGTTTGCTTTTCGAAAAAATTATATCTAATACCTTATGTTTAAAATTATTTTATTCATCTTCCCTAATTTTGCCATTAATATATTGTTTATTGGATTGACTATAATATATACCTTCTTCTAAAGATTTACATCTGAAAAATTACTTTAGGAAAAAGATGTAAAAAATTCTTTAAATATCGTCTGATAACCAATACGTTCGCAACAGCAGCTTCCCCCGCTTGCTATTATTTCCCTAGTTAATAATTCTTTTAAAAGAGAAAATGTTAAATAATCATGTTGAAAACCTGATCCTTCATTTTCAAATATTTTGTAAAATTTCTTTACAAAATGTACATTCTTTTTTTAAACAAATTTTATTCTGAAAAAGTAGTTATGGTATTTATAATCTTCATCTTTTAGATCTTGCTTGCATTTAATTTTGGAAATAAGCAATAAAGTTGGAGAAAATTGTACTGGTGTTTTTCTGACATTAAATTTTAGTGTTAAAACTTTCTCCATGTTATAATCTAGGATTTTGTTTTTACAGTCGTTTTTATACTTCTTTAAAAAAATGTAGGTAGCACAATGAGAATAACTTTCATACTTCGAATCTTAGAGATTAATAGGTTCTTTTTAGAGTTATATAAATAAATAATTATCATTTTTATCAATTTAAAAAAGTTTAATTAACAATTATAAATTGTTAATTTACAAACAATTTAAGTTTGTTAAAAATAATTGAAATTTTAGGGGGTTAGAGTTCCGTAATATAAATTTGTTCATTTTTATTGTTTTTCATTAAAAATTACTTTATATTACGAACGTTTTTTGAAAAATAATTAATTTTCAAAGGCTTATAATGAATTGAACATTTTTCCACTTGGAACAGTAAAAATGTAGGTGAGTTTAATTTTTGATCTTAGATAAATTTTACTAATTAATTTTAATGTGAAATCTAATTTTTTGTATGGAACAATTATAAATTCTAGAATTTTAGACGCTTTGACTTTGAAACATTCAATGAAGTATTCAATTTACAACTGTCAAATTTTTATCGCTTCGAATTAAACATTATTTAAATTCAAACGTTTTTAGTTTTAAACCAATTCAAAATCGGGACTACTGAAAAATCCCGAATTATCAAATTCTCGCATTTGAACAATTAGAAAAGTGCTTCTTAAATAAATATTATTTTAAAAACATACAATAATAAAATATTTTTATCCAAGAACTTTTTTCAAAGTTTAAAGTTTTTAAAAATTATTGTAAGCAATAATTTTTTAAAACTTTAAACATCAGAAAAAATGTCTGCCATAAAAATATTTTATTATTTTATTTTCAATAAATAAATAATACTTAACAAAAAACAATTTCTGTAATTGTTTAAATTCGGGAATTTTATAGTTCGGATTTTTTATTTCGGAAATTTTTTGTCGGGACTTTTGTTATTCAGGAATTTTATTTTTCGGGATTTTTCAACAGTCCTTCAAAATCGTTCAATATATATTTTTTTATATTCAAACGATTTCAATTCAAAATTTTCAATTGTTAATTATTATGTTTAACATTTTTAAAGCTAATATTTAAAATTACTTCTCACTGAAATTGAATTAAAGTCTTATAATTTCCTTAATAATTTTTCTTATCGTGAATTTACAGTAGTATTTTCCTTTAATTTCATTTTCAAAATTCTAATCTGAAAATACTGAATTTTGTAGCGTTCTCACCTTATCTTAAATCGTAAAATATTTTACTTTTTTCCTGATTTTGTTATTGAGGAGAGAAAATGTTAAATAACCATGTTGAAAATCTTTCCCTTTTTTTAAATATTTTGTAACAAAAATTCAAAAACTCTCTTCACATAAAAATATTATAGTGTTGAATATTTTAATCATGTCGTGAGTGCAATCATTATCTAAAATACTTCATTATCATTAAAATTCATTATATATAAAATACAAT
>JAABKJ010013558.1:0-10285 GCA_011634705.1 Andricus grossulariae
GGAAATTTTCCAATTCAGGAAAAATTTTCCAATTCCTGAATTGGAAAATTCCCAAACAATAAAATTCCCGAATAATAAAATTCTCGAATAACACAATTCCCGAATACTATAATTCCCTAATAATAAAATTCTTGAAATGGAAAATTCACGATTATTTTCCAATTGGGGAATTTTATTATTTGGGAATTTTACAGTGTCGGGAATTGGAAAATTCCCGAATAATAAAATTCTCGAATAATAAAATTCTCGAATAATAAAATTCTCGAATAATAAAATTCTCGAATAATAAAATTTCCTAATAATAAAATCTCGAGTAATAAATACAATTCCGGAATACTAAAATTCTTGAATTGGAAAATTTCCGAATATTTTCCAATTCGGGAATTTTACAGTGTCGGGAATGTTATTTTTCGGGATTTTTCAGTCGTCCGAAAAAATTTCCATTGTAAATATATCAAATTTTTGAGGCTCTTCGTGACGAAAGTAAATAAATCGGTATATTACTCTTTAGGAAGAGTATGAAATACCGCGTGCTAATTTTATATTCAAAACGAGTGACGTCATTGAGAAGCCTATTTTGGCAGTCTGTTCGACGAAAACGGTAGCGATAGCAGGATATACGCAAAAGTTGAGCGTGACGCCTTCAATGAGGAAAATTTTCACTAAAGTCAAGTTCTCAAATTGAGACTTTATTAGAATCGACGCAAAACTCGCACACAGAAGAGCCAAATTTTAATTTTTGAAAATTATCATCGCACAGTTTACGCAATATGCAATAAATTTTAAAAACAATTGAAAAAAGCAAAATAAAAGTTTAGTAAAAGACTTTATGAAGCTCTTCGCCTGGGGTGATTGCTAGGGATTGATCAGCGACCTGGGTCGGAGCGGCGTTGCGGAACGAACGCGTTGCTTTAATAAACAACACAAGGATTCTAGATTGATCTAAAATTCATACTTTAAACATTTTAATTTATTCTTTTCGAAATTTGTTTAAAGTTGAGAATTTATCATTTTTAAATTTCTACTTTCTGGAAAGTATACGAGCTCGCTAGACAAATATAGAATGTTTTTAGTAAATTTTGAATTTAAAGGTGGATGCTTAAAATCCATCTGTTTGGCTGAAAATTTGGTTGAAAATTCAATTCTGGAACTATTCAACTCTTTGATTTCAAATTAACTTTTTTGTAGAAAATTGATATTTTTGAGTTGAAAATTCAACTATTTGGTTGAAAATTCATGTATTTTGTTAAAAACTCGGGTTTTTTTTATTATTAAAAACTAAGCTTTTTGATCAAAAATAAAACAATTTCAAAAGAATTATTGTTTGGAAGGTAAATAACTTTGTTAAAAATTACATTTTTTGTTTGAAGAGTCATCTCTTTGTTGAAAATTTAACCATTTTGTTGAAAATTCGTATTTTTGTCTTAAATTATTTTTTTAAACTGACAACATCACTTATCCATTTTCGGTTGAAGATTTTTTTTTAGTTGAAAATTCGTTTTTTTTTCTAGAAAACTAATCATCTTGGTTGAAAATTATTTTTTTTTAAATGAAAATTTATATTTTATAGATAATTCGTCTTTCGGCTTGAAGAATCTTTATTGATTTGTTAAAAATTCTTTTGTTGTTGTTAATATATCAACTATTAAATTTTTCGTTGTAAATTTATCTTTTTGATTAAAAATTGAAATATTTTGGTAGAAAATTCAACTATTTGTTTGAAAGTGAACTTTTTTGTTAGAAAATCGTCTTTTTGGTTAAAAAATTCACCTCTTTTGGTAAAAATTTCTTTTTTTTTTGCAATTAAAAATTTAATTTTTTGGTTAAAATTATTGTTTTGCTCGAGGATTCAAGTATTTTGTTGAAAAATCGTCTTTCTGGTAGAAAATTAATCTTCTTGATTGTAAATTCAATTGCTTATTCATTAAAAGTTGAACAACTTGGTTAAGAATTAATTTTTTTGTAAAAGTATTGTTTCTGTGGTTAAAAATTTAACTACTCTGTTTAAAATTATTTTTTTGGTTTAAAATTAAGTTCTTAATCTGAAAATGTTAATGATACATTTTTGGTTAAAAATGCAACTGTTTGGTAGAAATTTAACTTTTTGGTTCAAAATTTATATTTTCGTGTTGAAATTTTAACTGTTTTACAGAAAATTCGTTTTTTCGTTTGAAAAATCTTTATTTGTTTAATTCCTTCTTTTCTTTTTCTTTATGTATTAACTATTAAATTTTTCGTTGTAAATTCATAATTTTGATTGAAAATTCAACTATTTTTGTAGAAAATTCAACTATTTGGATAAAAATGAAATTTTGTATGGAAAATTCAACTGTCTTCTAAAAAATTTGTCTTTTGGCTTGCAAATTTTACTATTTGATTGACAATTCCACTGTTTTTGGTTGAGTTTAATCTTTTTTTAATCAAAATTCAAAACCATTTGGGTGAAAATTCATCTTTGTAGATTGAAAATTCAACTATTTGGTTAAAAGTTCAATTATTTTGTTAAAAATTCGTCTTTTTCGTAGAAAATTAATCTTCTTGATTGAAAATTCAGCTATTATTGGTTGAAAGTTAAACAACTTTGTGTAAAATTATTTTTATGGTAGAAGAATCATCTCTTTGGTTGAAAATTTAACTATTTTGTTTAAAATCATTTTTTTTTCGTTTAAAATGGATTTTTTTAACTGAAAATGTAACTTATCCATTTTTGGTTGAAAATTTATGTCTTTAGTTTAAAATTCGTTTTTTTGCTAAGAAACTAATCTTATTGAGTTGAAATTTTATCTCTTTTGGTTAAAATGCAACCTTTTGGTTGAAAATGAACTTTTTTGTCAAAAATCTATGTTTTTGTTTGAAAATTCAACTGTTTTACGGAAAATTCGTCTTTATTTTTCTTTTTCCGTTCAAAATTAATTTTTTAACTAAAAATGTAATTCGAAATTGATGTTTTTTAGTTAAAAATTCGTTGTTTTTGTTTCGTAAAAAACTTGTGTTCTTCGGTTGAAATTTCCTCTTTTTTGGTTAAAAATTCAACTTTTTTGATCGAAAATTAACTTTTTGTTGAAAATTTATACTTTTTAGCAAATTTGTATTTTGGCTTGATAAATCTTTATTTGTTGAAAATTGATCTCTTTGGTTGGAAAATTCATATCAACTATTAAATTGTTCGTTGAAAATGCAACTGTCTTATAAAAAATTAGTCTTTTTTCATTAAAAATTCAAACATTTGGTTGAAAATTCTCTTGTTTTTAGTTAATATATCAACTATTAAATTTTTCGTTGCAAATTCATCTTTTTGATTGAAAATTCAACTATTTGTTTGAACTATTCGATTAAAAGTTCAATTTTGTTCTTGAAAATTTATCTCTTGCTTTGAAGTTCAACTAAGTAGTAAATGCAACTTTTTCGTTAAGAATAAATTTTTTAATGGAAAATTTAACTATTTGGTTGAAAATGCAACTATTTTTGGTCGTAGTGTAATCTTTGTTTTTTGAAAATTCGACCATTTGGTTGAAAATTCGAATTTGTAGTTTAAAACTTCAAGAATTTGATTAAGAATTCAACTAATTCGACGCAAATTTAATTATTTTGTTGAAAATTGAACTATTTTCTCAAAAAGTAATCCTTTCGATCGAAAATTCATCTTTTACGGTAGAAAAGTAATCTTTTTTGTAAAAATAAATAAATAAATTTGAAATGTTTGAATTTGAATCTGAAATTATTTTATTCCGTTGATAAAAGATTCCATGTTAAAAATGTTACAATATTAAATTTCCGGTCTTCCAATATTAATGGTCAGAGTAAATAAAAATGTGGTCAGGGAAAAATGAGGCAATTTTGAAAATGAAGTTTTTTTGTTTGGAAATCGATTTTTGAGAATCGATTCCATTTTTTCTAGAATCGCTCATCCTAATATTATGAGGCCTTGTTTTATAAAAAAAAAAGTTTGGCAGCTTTTCAAGGTCAGGAATTTCTATTGAGGATCTCTTTCAATGCCCGTAGCACTATACCATATGAATACGGCTTGATCAGCCTCCTTGTATGGGTAGCTTTTGTATCTCACCCAGCATCTGGCCTGGCTTTATTAACCGATTTCTGAGAAATCGGAAGAAAGCTGAGGGGTATGGCGAACTTTATTCAAATTGATCCCGCATCCGCTGCTAGCAGGGCCTGTTACCTCTACCATTACCTGTAATTTTGCCAACATGTTTAAACTAGCAAAAAATCTCTACCGGGTGTCACAAAAGTCCCGGGACGGCTGAATATTTCCTCAGGTAAGATATTTTTCAGAGAAGTTTCGATCTTGACGATGATCTTCAAGGTCATTTCAAGGTCAATTTTTTGTTTATAATGAAAACCCCCTTTTTACATCGGCAATCGATAGAGAGGGAACCTTGAAAGGGGGGTTTCAATTAAAAAATGACCTTGGAATGACCTAGAAATGACCTTGAAATGACCTTGGAATGACCTTGGAATGACCTTGAAGGTTATAGTGAAGGTCATGCCCCCTGTGCCCCCTGAAGGCTCCTCCGCCTCTGTTTTGGTTATACCGGGTGTCACGATAGTCCCGGGATGGCTGAATATTTCCTCAGATAAGATATTTTTCATGGTGACCTTTATTTTGATCTTGACGATGATCTTCAATGTAATTTCAAGGTCAATTAAAAAAAAGTGAAAAAACCCTTTTTACATCGGCAATCGATAGAGAGGAAACCTCGAAAGGGTGTTTTCAATGAAAAAAATGACCTTGGAATGACCTTGAAGGGTATAATCAGGGTGATGCCTCCTGTGCCCCCTAAAGGCTCCTCCGCCTCTGTTCTGGTTATACCGGGTGTCACGAAAGACCCGGGACGGCTGAATATTTCCTTAGGAAAGATATTTTTCAAGGGAGTCAAGGTCATTCTAGAAGTAAATTTCAACAAGGAATTCAATGGTGACCTTCATTTTTAACTTGATGATGACCTTCATACATAAGTACATTTTAACATTGAAAGACTTTCCAGTGAAAAAAACTTGACCTTGAAATGACCTTGAAGGTAATAGTCAAGGTCATGCCCCCTGTGTACCCTAAAGGCTCTCCGCCTCTGTTCTGGTTATACCGGGTGTCAGGAAAGTACCAGCACGGCTGAATATTTCCTTAGGTAAGATAATTTTCAGGGAAGTAAAGGTCATTCTTGAAGTAACTTTCAACGAGGAATTTTATGGTGACCTTTATTTTGATCTTGACGATGACCTTCATACATAAGTACATTGTAACCTTGAAAGACTTTCCAATGGAAAAAACTTGACCTTGAAATGACCTTGAAGGTCATCGTCAAGGTCTTGCTTAGGGTCACTACTGAATACGCCTTGCTAAATGAAAGTTGTGACAAAAGTCAAAGTTAAAGTTAGTAACTTTGCTCGTAACGAAAAAAATTTGAAACGCTTCTATTCCCAGAGGTATGCACCACCTTGTTTAAGTGTAAATGACCTCAGAGTAACCTTCAAGGTTACAATGTATGTATGACCTGGGTACATATTTGAACGTAAAATTTCCATTTCTATCGATTGCTGATGTAAAAAAAGGGTATTTCGATAAAAAAAAAAGAATTTTCAATAAAAAAGTTACATTTTTTACCAAAGAGATGAATTTTCAACTCAAATAATGAATCGTCAAAATAAAAAATTAATTTTTAACAAAACATTTAAATTCTCAACCAAAGAAATGAATTTGGAACCAAAAAGATGAATTTTCAACTAAGAAGAGAAATTTTCTACCAAAAAAGACGAATTTTCAATCAATTACATAAATTTTTAACAAAATAGTTGAATTTTCAACTAGTAAAGACCAATTTTCAACAAAAAATTAAATACTCACCTCTTTAGTTGAAAATTTAAGTTTAAACCAAAAAACGAATCTTCAATAAAAAAGTTATTTTTAACTAAAGAGATGAATTTTCAACTCAAATGATGAAGCTTCAAAATAAAAAATTAATTTTTAAGAAAACTTTAAAAAAAGTCTGAATATTTTTGAAATATTTGGTAAATTTGTAAAATATTTGGTAAAATTTGTGAAATTATTGAAATCTTTGTGAAATCTTCAGAAAATCATTGAAGTCTTTGTAAAATCTTTGAAATCTAACGGAAATTTTAGTAAAATAATAGAAGTCTTTGTGAAATCTTTAAAATCTATCCGATATCTTTGCGAAATATTTGTGAAATTTTTGCAATCTTTAGGAAATCATTCAAATCTTTGTGAAATCTGTGGAAATCTTTGCGAAATATTTGCGATATTAGTGAAATCTTTGTAAAATTGTTGGAAAATCATTGAAATCTTTGTGAAATATTTTTAATCTTCCTGAAATCTTTGCTAAATCTTCGAAATCTTTATGAAATCTTTGCGAAATATTTGAAATCTATGTAAAATCTTTCTGAAATCTTTGCGAAATATTTTTAATATTCTTGAAATATTTGGTAAGATTTTTGAAATTATTGAAATCTTTGCAAATCTTTTCGAAATATTTGTTAATATTTGTGATGTTATTGAAATCTTTGTGAATTTTCTGGTGAAATCATTGAAATTTTGGTATAATCTTTGTGAAATCTTTGTGAAATATTTGTAAAATCTTTCTGAAATCTCTAGAAATCTTTGCAAAATATTTTTAACCCTCAGAGGCCATACCTCTCTCCAGGAACGTTAAGGCCTTACGGGTGCAAATCTGGTTTTCACGATTTTAATTGTTTATATTCTTTTAATTTTAATTTAAATCGCAATAGAACTATATGATTTCGGGGTAAAATTTCCTCAGGAATTTAAATATATTATATATTATATATTCTATAAATTATATTTAAACTATTTTGAACAGGTGCTTGAAAAAATGATAATTTTAAAAAGGTTAAAAATCATGACCAGTACAAAAAATGTATTTATTTAGAAAATTTAGAATATAATACATTCATCAATGATTAAAATTAAATATAAAAATATTCATACATACATATGCCGCGAGTTGGCTGTTGTGTTGTTGATGCCCATTGACGAGGTTAGGATCTACGAGACACCACGGAAAATACAGAAAATCATAAAAAAAAAGTAAATACTTACGTTTCAGGCACTAATAATTGCAGAAATTCTGTTTATCGTGGCATTTGAAAAAATTAGCAGAACCTCATTTGTGACGCCGAGGCCAAACGGCTGCAAATTTGGCCTAAGGTAACTTTTCGGCGTTTCCAGCAGAGCAGCTGTGGAGCGCTTACACCAAGTTGTTGCTCGACGGCTACGCCGAAGTATAGACCTTATTATCGCACATGGGAGGCTCTGCAGTGCGTGCCCCCGGAGGGAGGGACATCTGAAATTTTCGGCCTGCCCGATTTGCACCCGCATGGCCTCTGAGACTTAATACTTTTAGTAATATTTGTGAAATAGTTGGGAATATTTGTGAAATATTTGGTAAAATGATTAGTCAATATTTAACAGTTGAATTCACAATTTTCCTCAATTGTTGGCATCTGAATTTTCAATTTTCTTAAGTTTCAAAAATGTAACTGTTGAACAATAAACAAAATTTAAACTTAAAGAATACTCAACCGAACTGACGGTTGAAGGAAATTGAAGAAAATTGAATTTTCCATTTCCTTCAATATTTAACACTGGCATTTTCAATTTTCTTCAATTTTAAGCAGTTGACATTTCAGTTTTATTTCATTTGAAATTTAAAAATTTTCAACAGTTGAATTCTCAATTTTTCACCTTCTTCCATTTGTAGCAGTAAATTTTTCTGCAATTTTCAAAATTTTCTATTTTCGGCACTTGAATTTTTTCAGTTTTCCTTGATTATCAGCGGTTGAATTTTCTTCCATTTTTTTTTGCGTTTTAACAGTTGAAAATTGAACCATTGAAAATCGAAATGTAATTTTCAAATAAAAATTGTGCTGAATTTTCAAAATTGAAAAATTGAACAATAAAGAACAATAAAGAAAAAAAACTCAAATGCTGAAAATTAAAGAAAATTGAATTTGCAGCAATTGAATTTTCCACTTTTCAGATTTGAATTTTTTGAATTTTCCTTAATTATCAGCAGTTGAATTTTCTTGAAGTTTTTATTTTCTTGGGTTTTGACAGTTAAAATTGAACTATTGAAAATTGAAATGGAATTTTCAATTCAAAATTTTGTTGAATTTTCAAAATTTGAAAATTGAACTATTGATAATTGAATTTGCAAATTACTACAATTTTCAACAGATAAATTTTCAATTTTCTTCAATTTTCAGTACTTAAAAATTTTGAAAATTCAATTTTCTTGATTGAAATAAATTAAAAATTTAATTTTCACAGTTCTTTTTTCAACTGTTGAGAATGGAAGAAAAATCAAAATTGAATTTTCAAAAGTTGGAAATTTCAGGACTGAAAATTCAATTTTCTTTAATTTTCAGCAGTTGAACATTTTTTAAATTCAAATGTCTTGAATGAAATAAATTGAAAATTCAATTTTCAAAGGTGATTTTTCAACAGTTGTTTTTTCAACTGTTGAGAATCGAAGAAAATTTAATTGTAACAGTTGAATATTTAACTGTTGGAAATTGAAATGGAATTTTCAATTAAAAATTTTATTGAATTTTCAATATTTGAAAATTAAACTATTGAGAATTTAATGTTCAATTTCCTACAATTTTCCACAGATGAATTTTTGAGATTCTTCATATTTCAATACTTCAAAATTCAATGTTCCATTTTCTTCAATTTTGAGTATTTGAACATTTTGAAAATTCATTTTTCAATTTTCTTGATTGAAATAAATTGGAAATTCACTTTTCACAGTTGTTTTTTCAACTGTTGAAAATGGAAGCCATTTTAAAATTGAATTTTTAACAGTTGAAAATTGCAGGACTGAAAATTGAATTTTCTTTAATTTTCAGCAGTTGACAATTTTGAAAATTCTAACTTCTTGAATGACATAAATTGAAACTTCAATTTTCAAAGGTGATTTTTCAACAGTGTTTTTCAACTACTGAAAATGGAAGAAAATTAAAAATTCAATTTCAACAGTTGAATATTTACCTGTTGGAAATTGAAATGGAATTTTCAATTTAAATTTTTTTTAAATTTACAACATTTGAAAATTAAACTATTGAAAATTGAATTTTGAATTTTCTACAATTTTCAACAGATAAATTTTCAATTATCTTAATTTTTCAATAGTACAAAATTCAATGTTCAATTTTCTTCAATTTGCGGCGTTTGAAAATTTTGAAAATTCAATTTTCAATTTTCTTTACTGAAATAAATTGAAAATTCAATTTTCATAGTTGTTTTTTCAACTGTTGAAAATGGAAGAAAATTCAAAGTTGAATTCTTAACAGTTCAAAATTCCAGGACTGAAAACTCAATTTTCTTTAATTTTCAGCAGTTGAAAATGTTGAAAATTCAAATTTCTTGAATGAAATAAATTGAAAATTCAATTTTCGAAGGTGGGTTTTCAACAGCTTTTTTTCAACTGTTGAAAATTCAAAAATCAGATTTAACATTTGGATATTTAACTGTTGGAAATTGAAATGGAATTTTCAATATAAAATTTGGTTGAATTTTCAACATTTGAAAATTTAACTGTTGAAAATTGAATTTTCAATTTCCGTCAATTTTCAACAGATGATTTTTTAATCTTCTTCATTTTTCAATAGTTGAAAAATCAATGTTCAATTTTCTTCCATTTTCAGCATTTGAAAATTCAAGTTTCAATTTTTTCCATTGAAATAAATTAAAAATTCAATTTGTCCTGACATGTTTAAAGTAGCCAAAAATCTATATAATCAGCAACAAAAAAAAAGAAAGCATCCTATACCATTCATTAAAATACAATAGGTCCGACAATCAATTGTTTCACATTTCTTTTGAGCAATTTTATTACAATGCCATTCGTTCCGGTGCTAATTTCCCTTTCGCCATTGTCGTTTAATTAATTCCAGCTCAAATTTAAAGTATATTCATTTTTACTCAAAGACTTTTTTTAGAAAGTTCAATTATGGTTCAAAATGCGAATAAGTTTCGAAAGTCCATGGCAGAACGGAAATTCAAGTTATTAACTTTTTTCTGAATTGAGATTTTTTTTAATCTTATTAATTCCCTACTAAAAGTACATTGGTTGATTATTGATTTGTCAAAATCTTATTTGTCAATCGCAACTGATTGAATTTTTAGTTTTCCAATTTTATTCAATTTTCAACAGTTGAATTTTATTCAATTTTCAACAGTTGAATTTTATTCAATTTTCAACAGTTGAATTTTATTCAATTTTCAACAGTTGAA
>JAABKJ010013559.1:0-10284 GCA_011634705.1 Andricus grossulariae
GAGGAAGGGTATGGGGAGGAGAGCAGAGAAGAAAATCAAAATACAAGATACTGAATGGGGGGGGGGCGGGGTCGTTAAAGAGGATTTGGGATGGTTTATCCTAAACGGAAATATAGAGCGAGATAAGGACGGGGGATATACAAGATAGTTGATGATGAGGTAAGAGAGAACGTCGAGAAACCAGAGGTAGGGGATTATATAGATTCGGATCACTTTCCCATAATAATAAAATTAGAGGGAGAAAAAAGTAATAACAGCACGAAAAGGTGATTGATCAATGGAAGGAAATAAACGTAGATAGGATGAGGAATGTAAAGAGTAAAAAAAGAAGGTCAGAAAGGAGTTAAGAGAATGAAGGAAAGAAAAAAGTAGTGGAGAAGAATATAGGAGAAGAAAGAAGGAGTATACTGAGTTGTGCGATCAAAAGAAAGAGGAGGAGAATAAAGGTTTTAGGAAGGGGCGGAGAAGGCTGAGACGGAAGGAAAGGTTTGGAAGGTAGTAAATAGAGAGAGAAAAAGAGTAAACGAGGATATTGGAATCATAGAATGGAAGAAATATTTTATAGATTTGCTAGGACGGGTAGAGAAAAATTTCAGAAAAGGAGGAAGATATGGTAGAGAAAGAGATGAGGAAGAGGACATAACAAGGAAAGAAATAGTCAAAGTGTTAGGAATATTGAAAAATGGAAAGGCACCTGGTTTTCAAATAAAATCTGGAAATATGGAGAGAAAGAACTAAAGGAATGGGCATGGATAATGTGTAATGGAGTATGGAGAGGAGAGGAGTGACCAGAGTTATGGAAAGAAGGAGTAGTGGTACCCATAGTGAAGAAAGGCGAAGAGGAGGAGGTTGAAGATTATAGAGGTGTGACGCTGTTGCCAACATTGTATGAAGTATATGTAACTATTTTGTCGGAGAGGTTGAAGAAAGAAGTAGAGGAAAACAAAGAGCCACTGAATCAGACAGGGTTTACAAAAGGGATGGGGATGATGGATAACATATATGTTGTGAACTATCTAGTGAATGAGAGCATTAAAAGGGAGAAGGGGGCAATAATAACAATATTCGTGGGTTCAAAGTGTAGGAGATAGCTTCTGGTTAGTGAGAGAAGTAAGGAAAGGATGTCCTCTGAGCTCACTTTTATTTAATAAATTAATCTCAGACTTAAAAGAAGAAATGAAGAGAAAGGGATGAGGAGGAGTTGGTATAGGAGAGGAAAAGATATATACACTGGCATAGGCGAAAAATATAGTGTTGATGGCAGAGGATGAAGAAGGGATAACCGGCTTAATTACAAGATTGGAGAAATGCTTAGATGGGAAAAAGTTGAATTCAAATGTAGGAAAGACAAAGATGATGAGGTTCGGAGAAGATGGAGGAAGAAGTAAGGAATGGACTGGGAGATAAAGAAGAGTAAAGTTAGAAGAAGTAAAGGAGTTTAAATATTTGATATATACCTTGCAAGTGCATGGAGATTATAGAGCTCATATAAAAGAAAGGATAAAAATGTGGCAGGGATAATGAAACAGATATGGGGAATGGGAAAAAGAAGGTTCCAGAAAGATTGTAGAAGGAGAATGTGGTTATTTGATACGCTGTGATGGCCGGTATTAGGTTATGGAGAGGAGATATGGGGATGGAATGAAAGGGAAGAGATTGAGGGTTCACAAGAAAGGTGTATAAGGTGGTCGCTAGGGGTAGACCTGAGGATGCCTGCATATATGGTGAGAGAAGAAGCCTCTGCGGCAAAACCTAGAAATGAATAGAATAAGGTCACTCATGTATTTTACATGGATGATCTTAAGATCTTCCCTAAAAATGAAAATTAATTACACCTAGCTCTAGGCACTGTCGGAGAATACACTCAAGAAATTGAAATGGAATTTGGAATAGAAAAATGCGCCAAGGCTTATTTGAAGCGAGGACAATTGAATGGCATCCCCGAAGAATCTGAGCTCCTCGACAGAAGCGCTATACAATACTGTAGCGCTGAAGAGACCTATATTGCAGGGTCAACTATAGGACAGCCCTTGAAGATGGCTAATACGACTGTCTCCAGGAGGTTAAAACAAGAGGTTCAAATCGATCATCTGAGAGTGTCGAATTGGTGTATCTCGAACGGTCGACTCAACCGTCATAGAGAGTCAAACCGATCATCACTGATCATCACTGATCATTATAAAGGGTCGAATCGCTCATTATAAACTTCCCTTTTTGGCATAATGTTACAAGACAGAAACAGAGCAAAAATCTTAAAAATCTTCTTAACAATGTTTCGATCCTTCGCATATGTTACTTCAAAATTTGTCAAACTACTATAACTTCTTCGTGAATGTTTTTCAGATAACCTTCTTTCGTACTAAAGAACTACTAACTGTACAGTCTCATAAATGAAATGCAAAACACGACCCATTTTTTCAAAACTTCCTCAAATATCTATTAAACCCACTATCAGTCACGAACAATATTCTCTTGTCTTGCAAATAAAAATACACTATCTTATCGTCAGATAAGCAGTCGCTGGGATGTGTTTTTTAAAAATACTGACAAGCTACATTGAAAAATGTATTCTATTAATATTTTCAATATTTCAAGGGAAAAATAATATTTAAAAAACCATCGAAACTGTAAAGACAAATCTGGAAAATTAATATTAGTTGTTGCTTCTACAAAAACAAAAAGACGAATTTTCTATAATGCAGTTGAATTTTTAACCAGAGAATATGAATTTTCAACAAAAAGTTCATTTACAACCAATCACCTGAATGCTTGTGTTGTGATGTGTTCTGTTATTTTTTTCAATGGAACAAGATTAAGATACTGGTCTTTGAATATTAATGGTCATACAAAATGGAAAATTAGGCAATTTTCAGAATGAATGTTTTTTTGGATGACAATTCAACTATTTTTTGAAAATATGTTTTTTTTATATAAAAATTCATCTTATTCAGTAGAAATGTCATTTTTCTTAAATAGAAATAAAACTGGTTGAAAATTAATCTTCTTTGTTTGAAATTTCGTCTTTTTCGGGTAAAAATACAACAGTTTCGTTGAAAATTAATTTTTTTGCTAGAATCTTTTTAGGTTGAAAATTCGGCCATTTTGTTAAAGATTATTTTGTTAAAAAAGAGTAACTATTTAAACATTTTATTACCTGCAGAGTCGATAATAAATTCATGACATAGCATAGGTTAACAAAAAAGAGTACGTAAACGTGCCGGTTTTAGAAATTTGAATAGGGATATTAAAAATGATTCTATTATTATCAATCTCAAGAATATTCATAAAAATTGAGTAATCAAAAAAAAAACGTAATTTAAAATAAATATTGATTTCTGAATGAATTATGAAGCCTACTCCTGAGACTTGTACTTGCGTATATACGTATGTACTTATTCAATGAAAAAAATATAATATGATTCAAATTTTTACTTTAATTTAGGATACTCAGAATGTATGTATGATTTTTAATTGTGGTGTTACAAACAAAATGCTCCTTGTATTGTTAAAATGTTTGAAATTAATTATATCCCATTTGAAAGATTTACCTTAGGGTTACATTCATAGT
The DNA here is from genome assembly GCA_011634705.1 of Andricus grossulariae. NCBI lineage: Eukaryota > Metazoa > Arthropoda > Insecta > Hymenoptera > Cynipidae > Andricus > Andricus grossulariae. Next base: position 3,569 of record JAABKJ010013559.1, read on the forward strand.
TTTTGTACTTTTCTTGTACATTAACTTATTTTATTTATTCCAAAAAACAATTTTGATTCTGTTTGATTCGTAACATTTAAAGGTCACGGGATCGGTGTACTTTACCTACGCACGTGTCGTCATAAAGATAGTTTTCATTTAGGAATAACCTTCTGAAATCGAAAATCGTATTTTTCACTGATACATACATTCGTTGTGAAAATTTTAACGGTAATAAATGCAGGACATAAAACAAAAGCTTCTTATTGTTAACTTTGTCCAAATTTTATTACCTGTAGATTTGATAATAAGTTTATGATATAGCATAGGCTACAGAGCATGACTGATGAAAAAAGTACGTAAACTTGCTACTTCCAAAAATTCTAATAGAGATATGAAAAAAGATTTTCTCAAATTTCTCTTGCCCGTTTATTAATTTCTACATACTGCATCTTTGAATTCAAATCTCAAAAATTCACGACTGATTGGACCAATGCTTACCAGAAAATAAGCATCATTCAAGTCCAGATTACATAAAAAGTAATTTAGATAAATTAACTTTAAGGCTGCCCTTAAATCTTCAATTTTAGAATGATATGTCGTTATAAATTCATTTAAACATTTCAGGTTCAATATGAATCTTTTAGATCCATCTGGTTTCAGAACCAGGAAACAGGAGAACAAGAATTGGTCTACTACCGCTTTACATTTAACTATTGCTCCCATCGACAATAACTTTTTCACTTCCTTTTCTAAAAAACTTTCAAACTCTGACGAAAACTGCAAATCTTTATTGAAGCTCAGATATTGTGGTGGCTTTGTCTGGAAAGGAATTTCGTATCCTTTCACACAATTTCACGACTTAGTAGCCCTTAGTAGTGATGTTGCACATGCCGATGTTGCACATGCCCTTGTTGCTGTACTGAGTTGTTTGGAAAGGTCTCTGCTGATAGTATCTCGGTCTCTGATACGAGCTCCCCTGTCTCGTATTCTGTCCCCGCCAGTTCAATGTGCGTGAAGGGAAAGGTCTAGTCACTTTTTTGCTAGTGCAGAGGATTGAAGGAAGTGACGTGGCCTCGATTTCTTTGCCGATCTTCTTCATCGATTTCGCGGCTTTAATGTTTTCCGCCAGCTTCTCTCCGTACAATAAAGAACCTGGTTTAGCCGTCTGCAACAGGGTGTTCATTGATTCAGTCAGAATTGGAGAGATAACCGCTCTTCTGGCCGAAGAAACCAGAAGATGTAGCTGAGCTATCAGTTGGCCTACATCAATTAATTTCTCGAATAACTCCCATCGATCTAGCCGCTCCTCTTTATCATTCAGTATCATTCTGATGCTTTGCCCCAACTTTGACGAAGCTAAACCAGATAGATTTTGTTCAAGGCCGAAGAGCTGATCTCTCTTGACACCCGTTTCTTTCAAAGTTGACACAATCTCCTCGTTCAACTCTGGTGCCTCAAGAGAAATATTTCCCTTACGTCGATATTTATCCACTACGTTCACCTTTACCTCCTTGGGTAACCCGTCCGTCAACCATGAGGACCATCTCGAGACCAAACGTTCCCGTAGATGCACTTGTTCTTTTTTCTTAGCTTCCGGATCAATTGCTAGAAGAATTTCAATTTTGTCGTCTAATTTCTTAGGCTCCGTTCTCTCTTTCTCAACCTCCACTGGTGCTACCTCCTAATCCCCCTCCTTACGCACGAGTCCGTCAAGGAGGGCCTTTTCGGTCTTCGTGAGGTTTGGCAGATTCTGCCGATTCGTTTTTACGAATCTCTTCATTTCGTGGAGTCTCGGGTACATTCTCTTGATTAGGGGTATCCTGATTCTCATCTGCAAGGAAAAAAAAATTTTTCACTGATAATGCCAGTCTAAAACGACCGTCAGTACTCATACCCATTTAGTACCTGACGTCGTGTAATTGACACTTGACTGAAAGAATAAATATTTAGTTACCTTTTTCAGTTGTTCTGAGCACTGCGTCTGCTAAACATTGTACCCTTCTTTCTAACCTCCTTAAACGCTTGCCGCTATCTCTCACCTCCTCCCGATCTCTACTACGTTTTTCGCCTTCACCCATCTTGATATTTGCTGAAAGAAGGTTTTCGAAATCTGATTTTCTTTGTTGTTTATAATAATCTTGAGTGAAAATAAACTTTTGTCGTATAATAATATCTCTCACATGTGGCTTTGCCTAGCACAAAGAACATTATGAAGAGTGACCACCAGGGCGCATGGAAGGAGCAAGGCACGGCAAGCCGCGGTTTTTTCAAATCGATTCTCTAAACTTGTGGTTAAAACTAGTCAAAGTAGCGGCACTACGATGTAATCTCGAAGAACGAGACTCGAATTATAACAAAAATGACCCAGTAATTCTGATTTATTCCATGTAAACAATTCAAGCCTCGGAAAACATAACGTTGGATTGACAAAAATAATCTTATTTGAACAACAAATTGCTGCATAATGATTTCTTGACGGGTATTCTGTTCCATGTCGTAGTACATATGTAATTAAACAAACTATGTTATATAAAAATGTACGTCAATATACGCGCAGAGGCTGAGCAAAGATTGCGGCTGAACAGATTTTTGTTGATTCAACGTTATCTCTGCCGATAGATTAGAATAAATTATTATTTCAAGAATGATTAGCGATTTAAAATACTAAAACTTATACTGCTTATGTAATGTATCTTGATGAAATTAATTTTTCATAGTTGTTAATTATCGAGGTTGCAGCAGTTGTCGCGAACCTTATTACTTCCTACTCGATTTATTGATTCCTCTCCTAAATGGAAATCAAACAGATACATAAATAAATACGTTTTACTCTATTATGTTATCCAATAATCAATTAAATTTTTTTTCATTCTAATTTTCATATTTATTTGCCAAGTGAAAACATACATACATAAATTATAACTGGATCAATTTTCTGTGTTAGCAAACAATTTGCGAAATTTTTGACAGTCATCGTTTAAAACGAAAAGCCCTAATAATCAATGTGCCCAAGCAGACACTTAGAATGCAAATTTAGAGGACTTTTGCACAAATCCAGGAATATCCAACAGCGTCTTTTACTTATATTCATACAGATTTCCGTATCAATTAAATCAAGCTGCAGCACTTTTGATACCTCAGGACCTGCTGTGTTCTTCTAGCTTCACTTTTGTGGTACCAATGTTTTTAGCTGTTTAAAACTTAATGTTTGGAACATAAGACTCAAGCCTTGCGGTTTGGTAGACAAGAAAAATTTGGTAAATTTAGGTTCATTATTAGTTTCATTACCAATCCGTTATAATCATTAACCGAGCGTATTTTCCAAAACTACCCCAAAGCCAAACTTCAATCCTGTCCATGGGAATCCACAGGCTATACTGTTGCAGTATATTCTGATTATTTTGTGATCATGTTTTTCGAGGGAAGAGAAATTTTGTAAATTTATGTTCATTATTAGGTTCATTTCCAGCCTGTTTATATCATCAGGTGTTCATGAGAATAACATTATTCGAATGCTGGTGGCTCTGTATTTAGGAATTGAGCGTATGATCTAAACACACCCCAACGCTGAGCTTCAGTCCTGTCCATAGGGATTCGCAGACCATTCTGATTGTAGTCTATTCTGATTATCTCGTGACGTTTATTAAATATAGGAAGAATATGATCTTCCTCGATTCTTCCAATGACGATATTATCGTATTCGAATATAATAACGTTTCGTCCTTTATCTGCTCTAATAAAGCCACGAAGAGGTTCTTCGATGTAAATACCTCTTGGAAGTTCCTCCTGAATTGCAGTTATCTGTGTATTAGCTCTTTTGGGCGACGACGGATAGGACGTACTGGGAGGACCTTCCGGCACATAGACCTGACCGGGCAATCTTCTTGGTGAAAGTAATTCTGCAAGAAGAATTAGAAAATAAATGCGATCTGAATTTCAATACTCAAAAATATGAATTAGAGCGACCAAATAGTGAACTATTATTCATTCTGCTGACTAAACAAAATGTACAGTTACTCAATTAATCTCTAACCATAATCGAATCAACAACTTTGCGAATCTCGAAAAATCTGGTGAACATGTTGAAGATTTTCAAAAAGAAACTAAATATTTCGTTTCTACAGATGCAGATAAATTAATATAACAATAGCAGCTATTAGAGATAATTACAATAAAACTGTTGGAAACATGCTTGGTAACGGTATTCTTTATAATAATATGAAAACTAGTCTTGTGCCAACAATAAAAGAAAAATATTGTTATGAGATGTGAGAAAAAATATTAATAAGTGAGGAAATGGCTTATAAATTGAAAACATATAATAGTGTTGTAGCTAAAGCTTACGCTCTCCCAAAAGTGTACAAACCAAATTTTAAATAGAGATTAATTGTGTCCAGAGTCGGATCTCCTACTTTTAACTTATGTTAGCTAAATATATATCAAATGTTTTAAAATCTGTTTAAGGAAACATAGAATCGTTCGTCAAAAATAGGTGGGACTCAAAAGAATCTTTTATGATGATTAAAGTTCCTTCAACACATTCTTTAGTTTCATTGGAAGTCGTTTCAATGTTTGATAACATTCCATTAGATCTTGCGTTGGATTGTATCGAGGAAAAATTAATTTTAAATTATAATCTAACTAAAATAACAAAACCATAATTGTTGATAGCTAGAACTGTTTTTAATAACATGGTTTCCTCATTTAATGGGAAATACTACAAACATTTAAGTAGTTGTCTTATGGGATCTCAGTTGTCCCCTATAGTTTTAAATTTGGTTTTCACTTTTTTTTACGGGAAAAGGGAGAAAATTTATGAAAAATATTAATATTCAAATCGCTGCAAAATATTATTTATCATAATCTTCAAATTCGTTGATTCGCATTGTCCAACTGTCAATTTGACATTTTATTTTTGACATCATGTTTGAATTTTAGTATGTAATATGAAGTTGCATGAAAATTCGAATCATTAAAAGTCTTTAAAATCTCTCAGAATGACAGAAATCCTCGGAAATCTTATAAAATCTCTTGAAAATCTTTTGAAATATTTGTAACTGTTGGAAATTCTCTGAAATCCCTTGGAGTCTTTTTCAATATTCTAAAATCTTACAAATGCTATAAAAATTTTTTTATATATATTGAAATCCGTTGAATCTATTGGACTGCTATAAAATCTTCAAAATCTTTTAAATTTCTTAAAAATGTTTGAAAGCTGTAAAAATTTCCTAAAATAAGTAAACTTGTTGGAAATTTTATGAATTCCCTTGAAATATGTTTATATCCTTTTGAGTCACTGGAAATCTTTCAAGACTTGGCTTTTTTCACACAAGGAAAAAGAATCCTAAGTTCGAAAAAGTCTGCTAAAAAAAATATATAAACTAACTAAGCTAATCACACATTTAAAGAAATAAACATCAACATTCAAATACTTTTTACTCTGTGGAAAATTTTCTTGTCTGAAATCAGAAAAAATATAGCTGAGAGATCTGACAACTTGAAGATATGAAATGGATTCGGTCTACGATGTAGATCGATAATCCTAAATATTATATATTTACCGACAGAATCCAGGAAAACTAATACGATGATTGAAATTCCAATAAGCATCTTCATTTTGTCAACGTGGACGTATTTCTTGAAAACATAAGCTGAATAATATTAAAATTGGGAGGTCCAAACAAGAATTCATGAACATATTCTTGATTTGTCATATTGTTCTGAGAAGAAGAGATAACGTTGGATCGACAAATATAACTTTATTTAAACAAGAGTTTTCTGCCCGGCAATCTCACCAAAGATATTCTTTTCGATGTCATAGTATACATGTCATTAAACAAATTATGTCATAAACAAATGTATACACGCTCATAGTCTGGAGCCAAGATTCCGGTTAAACAGATTTTTATTGATTTAACGTTATCTTTGCCGAGGGTTTTTATTTTGATTCTAACCAACTGAAAATAAGTTAGGTGAATGGAAATTTCCGTATATAATCAGTACGTTAAAATAAACTCTAGGTTAGAATATATTATTATTTCAGGAACTATTCAGGTCAAGCAGTGATATAATATTCCGTAAAACTGTTGAAACCCCGATACCTACTATTAATAAGATTTTTATATATAAATTACCCTTGGTATTAAAATCATCTGGAAACAGATCAGGCCTGATATTTTTACGTATTTTGGGACGGTTAACACGAATATGATATCAGCTTTCCCCGAGCGCCTCAGGATTTTCCCCTAGACGCAGACAGATCCCTATAAAATCAGCTTTGTCGGGTATAAAATAACCTTTGTTATCAAAATCGTCTGGAAAAAGATCAGGCATGATATTTTTATGTATTTTGGGGCGCTGAACAATAATCTGGAAAATGAGGTTTTTCGTGTATGAAATCGCCCTTGTTTTTAACATCGTCTGTAAAAAGGTCCGAATATAATATATTTATATATTTTCGTTCGCTCAATACGAATATCACGTTATTTCACCCTCATCCCATCAGGCTTTTACACTAGACGCGAAAAATTCCATAGAAAATCAGCTTTTCTATACATGATATACCCTCGGTATCAAATTGATCTGTAAGGCGGCCCGAAAATCATATCTTGGTGTATTCTGGGATGCTGAATACGAATCTGAACTTGGTTCTTCCTTAGCAGGTCAGGCTTTTCCCCTAGATACGATAAATTTCCTATGAACGCAATTCTCGCGGGTATAACGTCACTCTTATT
>JAABKJ010013560.1:0-10284 GCA_011634705.1 Andricus grossulariae
CATTAGAATCAAAGCTTGAAGTTTAATCAACAATATTTATTGATACAAAGCGTTCTTTCTTTATTATTTATAAATATGCTCTGTGACTGTCTTGCCGTTGTTTTAATTTAAAGGTTGTGTTTGCTTAGTTTGATTTGTGAAGTTTTTAAATTTAAGTTATTGTAAATAATAAACATAGAAAATAGCGTAAATTATTAGTTAATAAAAATCACATCAATTTTACTTGTGTCAAATGGGAAAGATATCATTTTTAGGATTAAGGTATGTCAAAATTCTGAACTTTTCAGTTATCACAAGTCAGGTTAACCAATCGTACCAATCTCACGGAAGATCAGAGATACAAAAAATATCAAAAATGTAAGCTTTTGTGATTTTTGTAAAATAATCATAGTTACAACTATTGGCATTTTAAAACAAAAATCATTTTAATTTCAACAAAATTTTCCATTATTAACAGTTGCAGGTTATATTAAGGATGTACTAAAGTCATCACAAGTTCAAAAATGAGCACTGTTAAAAATTATTAATGAAATCGAGAAGAATATTTCCATTGTTAATTGTAACTTATTTTGCAGGAAAACTAATGGCGAACTTTATAAAACATATTTCAGGTAGAAATTGTTTCGACAATTGCACGAATTCTTAAATAATAACGTACTAAAGAGATTGGTAGTGAATCTTTCAAGGAATAAAATATGTAATGCAAAATTAAAATTAAATAAGAATGGCAGCTTTCACATAAAGAGAAAGAGAAAACAATAAACTTTAAATAACTATTGTTAAATAAACAATTTCAACCTAAAATATTTTTTCTAGAGTTCGCATTTATTTTTCTTGCAAAATCAGTTACAATTAACAATAAAAATATTCTCCTTGATTTCATTATACATTTTTAGCAATGCTCATTTTTAAACTTAAAATAACTTGAGTACATCCTTAATGTTATTTTCACCAGAAATTGGGTACTTAAAAAAAAATTTTAGATTTCCAAGAAAATTTATAATTATTCAACAACTTTATGTTATGTTGGAGTGTTTCACCTGAAATTGGTATTTGAAAAAATATATCTTTGGATTCAAGTCCAATGAGTTTTACTTAAAATAATAAAATTTACAAGCTTGAACAATTTCGGATTGTGTTAGTGTTTTTCATCGAAAATTGACATTTTTATTTAAAATTTATTAGATTTTAAAGATTATTTATAATTTTTGTGAAATTTTAGGTTATGCTAGCATTTTATATCGAATATTGGTATTTAAAAATAAAAACCATGATAATTTGAACAAAGATTAGGAATCCTTGAACAATTTTGGATTATGTTAGTTATTTTTGTCGAAAATTGATATTTTTTCACAGAAAAAATTATACTTTGAAGAAGACTTACAAATTTAAACAATTTTAGATTATTTTGGAGTTTTACACCGAAAATCGGTATTTTTAATACAAAATCATCAGATTTCAAAGACGATTTAAATTTTGTTCACAATTGATAGATTAAGCTAGAGGTTTTCAGTGGAAATATTCATATAAATTCTCATGAAGATTTACAATCTCTTTGGGACAATTTAAGACTATATTAATATTTTTTACCGGAAATCAATTACTTTAAACGACAAATATTTAGTACAAAAAAAATGTACAATCTTAAATAATTTTTTGTTGTGTTATGTTAGGTTTTTGTTCTATAATTACTATCGTTAATAAAAACTCATGAGATTTTAAATAATATTGACAATGTTTAAGCAATAATATTTCATGTCTGTATTTTTCTCCATGAATCGGTTATTTGAAACAAAAATCATTTTGACTTCAAAAAATAAAATTACAATTTTTAACAGCTTTAGGTTATGTTATTCTGTAGTTATCAGAAAAAAACACACAGATGAATATTAAAATCAGATTGGTTTAGTTAATTTAAAAGTAATAATTTCTAATTATATTAGTGATTCCGTTTGAAACCGGACAAGACATATTATAAAAATGCAATATAGGGCTGAAAATATGTTATAAAATAAGTCGATAAGATATGAAACACATAACTAACATTAAAAGAGATATCAAAATGCGATACAGAAACAAATAGTTGAATCCATAATCAGGGTGGCCTTTTTTTCTGGTCTTCTTCTGATTAACAAACATTTTTGCAGATCATTAATATTACAAAATTTAAACTTTTAAGCGTGAAAAAATTTTCAATTTTAATACTGAATACTTAAAGAGATCTTAAACTTATACTAAAGATCTCTTTTCTTTTTTTATCACAATCTTGTATCCCACAAAGTCAAAACATTCGAAGTTCAAACATCAGAGTTATTCTTCTGGATTTAAAGTTTTTGAAATTAAAAGTAGAAAAGTTTTTAATTCCTAAATTTATCAAACCTTATTTCTCAACTACCATCTGTTTTGGTGATTTATAACTCTTTTAATATCAATAATAAAAATTTGTACACTACAGTTTCGATAGGGGTTTTGATAACCTTTTCATTAATCATAAACAGTATTTAAAAAAAAAAGATTGGACCTTTTTCTGAAAAGAAACAAGAACAAAATATCAATGATGAAGATTGAATCTAATTCCTGTGTCAAAGTTTTTTATATTCAACAATGTGGCTTTTTTTATTGACTTTGTGAATCATTCAAAATATTATATTATTTTGAGGTTTGATATAACTAGTAAAAATTCTAAATATCTTTCTAAAAACGAACAATTATCCTCTTCCAATTTCGGCTCTTAATTACCTTATTTTTTTAAAGAAACCATCGTAGTCCTGACGCAAATTCTCATATTTTCTCGGATATTCCCGGTTGGCCGGTCAAATCCATACAATATGAATTGATTAGTATTTTTGGTCAATAACCGTAATTAGGTTTTATTTTCTATACATTTTATACTTTGCATTACGTTTAAGTTTAATGTGTCCATTCACAAAATACGTGATAAATTCTTCAGGAACTTCCCCCCCCCCCCCCCAACCGCGTGATACTTTTTCCAATGTTCTTAACATGGAAAATGATACTTCGACAGACACCCCCGCCCCAACAAATGTATCACGTATTTTGTGAATGACCCCCATTGGGAAATTCTTCAAATATAACAATAATCGTCTTTTTCGAAACACATCGTAATTCTTTTTTATTTTTTATCAATAAATTTTTGTTGTATTTTTTTGAATCAGAATTTTTATAATATGTCATCATATATTGCTAAATTATAACTGTATGCTAAATAGAATTTAATTTGTTGAAAGAGACTAATAGGCCAACATGGTCAAGCAATTACCTCAACAATTACTACTTACAATTACAGTGTTTCAGTTAAGAACTTTACTAAATTATAATAAAAATCAACCTAAAAAGAACAATAAACGTCTCTACCAATAAAATTTAATGACAAAATAAAATAATAATATTGACAAAATAAGTTACGCAACGCTATTATTGAAGATGCAAAACCGAGGTTCAATATTATACAACAAATTGATGTTTATATAAATACATTTATATATATATATCCAACTTGAGCAGAATTATTGCAGCATAAATATTCAGTAAAAATGATTTAAAAATTTAAATATTTTAAGCTTATAATAGAGTTGAGTTGCTACAAACTTTATAATACTTTGAATATTTTTTATTATATTTTTCTGAATCAGACTTTTGCCAATATTTCGTCATGTGTTGCTAATTATAACTGCATGCCTAAGGGAATTTAATTTATTGAAACGTTTGCGAAAACTAATAAAATGATCTTCTGTGGATTGCCCACTGAAAAGTAGAATACACGATTCTACTAGTAAAATTTGATGACAAAATAAAATAATAAAATCGATACAATCAGTTACATAACTCTATTATTGAAGATGCAAAACTGAGTTCCGATATTATGCAACAAATTGATATCAACTACAATAATATGCTTCTTTTATCAACATGTATTAAACTACACTTTATTACTTTTTTATTGACGGATGTCAATAGATTCATCAGGGTGGTCGTTTTAATAGATGAGGAAAATTCCCGGAAATTTTCCGATTTTTCCTAGTTTGCAAAACTTCTTCACAGTCTTGAACTTTAAAAAATTTTAGTAATGTATTAATATGTAATCAAAACCACTGCAAATTAGAGTACTCGAAATGGAACTCTTTTAACTTAAAGTTTTAAAGTGGAAGCTAAGAAAGTTTTTCAAATCAAACAATCAATAATGTACATGCATAAAATGGAAGCTTTCAACACTTTTCAATTAAACAACTGAAAATAAATGCCGTTAAACTACAAAATTTTAAACTTTTCTGAATTAAGCAGTTCAAAGATTTCTGGTTAAAAAATATAAGACCATGTTGTCATTTGCAATGCTCTAAATTGAAAAAATGAATCAATTAATATGTAAATTTTCCAAATTATATCATTCTAAAGAATTTTAAGTTAGCAACGTTAAAAATTGATTGATTTTAAATCTTTTCTTAAGCACTGATAAGAAATATTCAAAATTGATAAGCATAATATAAAAACTCTTTTTTATAACAAGAATAAAGAAACAATTCTTGTGCAATTTTGTATAATACAATTTGACTTTTGTTAAGTTTATGTTTATGTTCTTTGTACTGTTCTCAAAAGTTCGGTACTTGGTCAACTCTAAAAGACTCCTCTTTTTCTCCCTCTTTTTTCTTTAATTATGTAATTGTTTCTAATGAGCCGGAAAGGAGGTATTTTGGAAATCTAATTTTGAATTGTGAATTTTTTATATTGTGTTTTCGGTGTATAACATTATTCATAAGAAAGGAGATTGTATTCGGATCTTAAATTAATTTTTAAATAGAGACACTAACCTCAAGATTCATTCTAATCTGCAGGTTCTGCTTATAATATTTTGAGAGTTCTTTTAATTGAGACAAACCATTTTTACCTTGATTTGTCGAAATAAATCTTTCTTTTCATATAAATTTTGGACAAAGGATGTTTTAAGTATTAGCAATTTTAGAAATGTATAAATCTGAAAGTTTACACATTTATAAAATTGCTTATATTTAAAACATCCTTTGCGCAACATTTAAATAAAAATAAAATTATTACGACAAATTGAGGTAAAAATTATTTGGCCTCAATTTAAAAAAACTATCAAAATATTCATGAGCAAACTCTGCAGACTGAAACGAATCATGAGCTTAGTGCCTCTATTTGAAAAATTAATTTTTAGATTGTTTCTTTTCCTATAAGGAAAGTGTAATAATCTGAATAGATTGATTCAGAATCAACCACAAATACTAGATTTCTTTTTATTAATCTTCAAATCGAATAACAATTGTCTTCTGAAAATGAATTTGTCCACGGACGCATTTTTGCCCCACTGGGCATGTGTCTCAGAATTTAACGATCGCTTCAGGTTCCTAACTTTCTCCCCCGATACAGAACTTATCCGATGACCCTCCGTATTTACGGAAAAGGGGGAAACTTGAATGGGGCAGTGGGCACACAAATTGCGTGTGGCAGTTGTACGGATGCAGGCTTGTGATTAGATAACAGAAAATGAGGGGGAGAATGCGAGCGAGGTGCACAAACTGAGAGACTAACAATGAGTAAGAAGATGTGAAAAAAAGAGAGACAGAACGGAGGAGTGGAATTGGTAGAGCAAACAGTTCAGGATTTGCATTTGTGGTTTCTCAGTCCTCAGTCGCCGTATTACCGCACATCAGAACATTTTAAACGCTGCTCTTCATTTGAAAAATAAACATTCAATTAACAACAAATTTTAGTAAAAAATTATAGTGCTTATGGTTATTTACGGTGTTACAAAACGTGTATTAATTGTGAAAACCTGTTTATACAACAAATTTATATTGTGATGAAGACCGCAGTCTGTGAAAAATCTGAATGTATTGTTAAGTGTGTTGAAGACTGAGAACTAAAGTTTCATCTGTTTCTACTGGGAATTCAGTGAAAAACTACTGATGGAATTTGGCATTCCTGTTTGTATGCAATCTAGGGTACCTATATAGAAAAAAATTTCTACAAGTTTTACCCCTTATTTCGTTTAAAAAAATAATTAACCACTTTTAACCAATTCGACCTCAAATCAGGCAAAATTTATTCAGATACATCATTCTAGAGTAAAAATAAAGGGACTCGTATTTCACTGTTTGAACACTAAGTTTATTTTTTATTTTTTATAATCATATGAAGATGCGAATTCTCATAAAATGACGGTATTAATGGCAGTACGTTCTGAATGAGCATAGGTATTTAGGATTTTCTTTTTTTATTGTAGAAATTCTTGCTGCTTCAACTTACACCAACACATTTTTGAAAAAATTACAAAATAGTTGCTGCTGCTGTGAAATTTTTGAAAGTAGATTTTCTCGAAAACCCACTCAAATTTTTTTTTAGTTTTGAGAAACAGATGTTAGTATTTGGTGTATATGGTTTAATATATGATGGTATATTTTTTTTAAATCGAATTTTTCTCTAAAACAACGGAAGATGCAAAAAATGTTCAGATAAGAGTTTTAAATTCTGATAGGATAAAACTGATAGGATGCCTTTTCTTTATTAGCAAAAACTTTTAAAGAATATTAAAAAAAAAGTGGGGTTTTCCTGAAAAAGTTCTTTTTGCGTTTTCAAAATTCGATTAAAAAAATAAAGAAGATTTTCTGGAAATCCCCACTTTTTCATTTTTTGCCATATTTGTTTATAGTTCATGGTTATATAAGGAAGGCATCCTATCAGTTTTATAGGGGATTTACCATTTTTGAGGATGAAAACTTTTTTTTTTAATTTAATTTTGGATTTTTTCTCGTAAACGATATAAGATATCACAAAAGAGCAAGAGGTATTTTTTGCAGAACTTCTCTAGATAAGTAAACTTGTATACAGACATTTTTTTGTAGGCTCTGCTTAGTTTCACCTAAATTCGGTGACCATAGAGCAAATATTTACGATGAGCCCAGGAACAGCGCTAGGTTCAGTGAAATTTGATGAGCACAGTATTTTTTTAAACTTCCGCAATACGTTTAAAGTAGATGATTTACAAAAGTTAAAACTCAAATATCATCAGGATGAATTTCCTTTGCTTTAAGAAAAAATCTAAAGGTTTCAAAGTTTTAAAACATGCTTAAAGCATTCTGAGAAAAAAAATTGTTTCTTTTTCCTTTTTCTCTATAACTATGAACTTTTAAAACTGCATTATTAGAAGAAAAAAAGTTTTTTTCAGCCGACATATTTTTTTTTACAAAAAAGGATTTCTAAGGTTAATAGTTTAAGAGAGAAATTGAAAAATACTTTTTTCTTCACAAAAAAGTGAAATACTCTCCGCAAAAAGGATCTAACAAAAAAAAATATAAGAACCAAAAATGTCAGTCACAAAAAAAGAACTTTCACTAATAATATAGTTTCTAAAGTTCATATCTTTTGAAACCAAAATTGAGGGACTTTTTCTTTATATGTAAGTGAAATGCCGTTCTTCAAAATGGTTGAAGATAAGGAAAAGTAATGACATAAAATGTCAGCCACAAAAAAAAAATTTTGTCTCAGTAATATTATTTCTAAATCATTGTTTTTAAAAGAGAGAGCGAAAAATCTTTTCTTCAAATTCTTTGAGGATATCTTAAACTTCTTATTTAAATTAAAATAAAATATGCCGGGCCTTTTTTTCTTTAAGTAAAAAATTGGAGCGGTTAAGACCCTGAAATTTTGAGAAACTTAAGTAACTTTGTTACTTCATATCTGCCCTCTTTAAACATGTTAAAACTTCGATCCCATTAAATTATTATAACGAAAAATAAATACGTAGGGGAAACCACCCTACAGTAGATAATGATTTACAGTAGATAATCTTAATTAACTGAAAAACTGGCAAAAAATGTTCATTATTTTTGCTAGTCTAACATTTAAAAAAGAATTAATTTTTAACCTGAAAACAAAATTTCGCCTCTTCATCATTCATAAATTATGGAAAATATCGCTGTCAAAATTGGCCGCTCTGTGACTGTGTCGCAGTTGTTTTAATTTAAAGGTTGTGTTTGTTTATTTTGATTTGTGAAGTTTTTAAATTTAAGTTATTGTAAATAATAAACCAAGAAAATAGCGTAAATTATTATTTAATAAAAATCACATCAATTTTAGTTGGGTTAAGGAGTCAAATGGAAAAGATATTATTTTTAGGATTAAGATATGTGAAAATTCTTAACCTTTTCTGTCATCACAAGTCAGGTTTACCAATCGTACCAATCTCACGGAATATAAGAGATACAAAAAATGTCAAAAATGTAATCTTTTGTGATTTTTGTAAAATTTTCATTTTTTGTACCCTTGACCGGGTCAAATAAAAATGTTTAATACAGCTAATTCACTAATTTCGTGATTTTTTTTCTATCAGAATAATCAATTGAATATGTAAGCTTTATTTCAAAAAGAAAATTTTTCTTTATTTTTGGAAACTCATCCAGTTAAATACTGTTGATTGTTTCCTATCTACTGTAGGATGGTTTCCCTACCTCCCTTTTTTCGTATTTTCCGGATTAGAAAAAAAATTCAGCATTACAATTTTATTTTTGAATCCTAGTGAGTTTTACTGTCCTCTTTTGAAATCCGTCGCAAAATTTTGAAAAAGGTTCAAAGTTAACTAAGTGGATAGATTTTCGCAAAGATCTCTTGTTTTAATTTGGCCTTCTGTAATAAAATCATCCTGTGAATTTTATGCAGGCTAAACATTTTTTTTTGTCAGGAGAATTTTTTTATTATAAACTAAAATTTCAGTATTTTTCTTGAAAACAACGAAAGATACAAAAAGCTTTAAAATAAATGTTTGCACATGTAAAAAAGGTCTGCGAAAAATGCCTCTTGCTCTTTTGTGATATCTTGGATCCTTTAAAGGAAAAGTTCGCAAATTATATTTTCAGAAAAAAATTCTCCCGGCCTAAAAAATAGTTTAGCTCGCATAAATCTGATAGAATTCTGCCGTACAAGTTAAAAGGACTCTTATGTCTGTTCAGCTTCGAACGTAGAAAATCAACGAAAACGATTTTGTCTCGAAAAAGGATTATGGAATTCATTTTTTATGAATGTTTCAACATCATTTATATGAATTGATAAATATTTTTCTCATTCTGTAAAAAAATTAACATTTTTCGTTATTTTCACTAACAAAATCGACATGCGGATATGCTTTTAAAAGCTAAAAAGACCGCGAGTCGACATACGGTCGTTCTGAGCTGTATTTTCATACCTGGTGTTAGAGGCCAATTACAACTTTTTAGTGACTTATGGTTTTGTCCTGCAGAGAATTTCTTGTTTCAGTTACAAAAAACTTGTTATTTATTCAAATCTATTCGTTTTTCAGAATTAAAGACTTCCAACCCCACGTTTTTATTTTTTGCAATGTTTCAGAAAATTTCTGCTAATATAAGTAAGGCATCTTATAAGTTTTATGTCGGCTGAACCATTTTTCAAGCCGAGAAATTTTTTTCCTGAAAATATAATTTTCGAATTTGTTGTTTACAAGAAAACTGCGAGTTTTCGATTTTATGGGAAAAAATCTCCTGTTTGTTTGTGAAAATAAACTTTTTATCTTCTGGAACAAATCGTCGTCACTTTGTTACTTTTGAACTTTTCTCCAATTTTCTGACGAATTTCAAGAGAGGGCGGTAAAATTTGTATTTATTTTTAATTATCAATAGACGTAAAAATTCAAATAATTGTATCGTCGCACAGTGAGGGGAAAATAAGCTTTTCTGGACCAAAATCGTCTGACAATCCAATTCTTAACTGAACTGAAATTGTTTACTTCACAACAAAGTTTAAATTTCTTTTTGTGTGAGTTTTCAGTGATACCTTTCTTTGAGGGCTTTCAATTTCATTAAAACAGGTCATAAATTAAAGTAATAACTATAACTAAAGATAATATCCAGTAGGTTAGTGCAAGACAAAAAATTGAACAAAACTAATGAACAAAACTCATTCTTTGGTGATTTGCAATTATCAGCCATTTTAAATTCAAAACTTTTGTATGAAATATGACAGATATTAATGTGCACTTATACAATTGATTAAGAATAGTTGCTGTTTACCAATTATTCAAACAATTTTTATAATTAAATGCACATTTTGATTCGTTTGTATGAATAGGTTTAATTTTTTCAAGTGAACTAGAAATATTTTTCTAAAGACTCTCTGCTCTTATATTTTTCATGATCACAAAAACTGTTAATTATATAAATTTTTTTTATTAGTTGAATGTTTATAGTCGCATCAACTGCCAGGGTCATTGGCGACTGTACTGTAGGGTTAATTATG
>JAABKJ010013561.1:0-10284 GCA_011634705.1 Andricus grossulariae
TTTAGATGACAGTTGCTCCCAGTGGGACCCTGCGGTGGTTGTTAACCTTTAGTTTTTAATTATATATATATATATATTAATATATATTAATTTTTGTTCTCGGCTACCCTAAAAAATGTATCATTTGAATAAATTTATGTTCTCATAATTTAAAGTAGTGCGCATCCCATAAAAAACAATTTTGTGCAATAATAATTCATTGCACCTTGTGTCGTTTTTTCAAAAAATCAATTTATTCATTTTTGGTGTTATTTTTTACGATATAAGCGAAATATACGCATCCCACAAAAAAATAATTCATAAAGAATTCTTAGATCTTTTTTGGGTGAACAACTTTTGTCGATTAATTTTTTTTCGTACCTTGTGCCGCTTTTCCACAATTTTTTTTGAATTTTCAATGTTACATTTCACAATTAAAACCATAACTACGCGTCCTGTCGAAAAGTGATTAATAAAAAATTTGTAGATCTTTTTTGTATGCACAATCTTTTTTCGTAGCTTTTGTCCATTGTCCAAAAATTTATTTCGTTATTGTCATGTAGTTTTTTATGAATAAAACAAAAACTACGTATCCTATTAAAAAGTGAGCTATAACAAAGTAGATCTTGTTTGGGCTCACAATTTAGTCAGAAAAGTGATTAAGTACAAATTTTCATCTCTCTTTTTGAGTGAACAACTTTTGTCTATCCATTTTCTTTTCGTACCTTGTGTCGTTTTTCTACAATTTTTTTAAATGTAATGTTTTATATTTTTTACGATTGAAACAAAAACTGCACTTTCCATCAAAAAGTAATTGATGAAAAATGTATAGATCTACTTTGGGTGAACAACTTTTGTCTATTAATTTTTTTTCGTACCCTGCGTCGTTTTTCCAAAAAAATTTTATTTTATTTTTAATGATATTTTTCACGGTTAAAACAAAAACTACGTATCCTATTAAAAAACAATTCAAAACAAATTTGCAACTCTTTTTTGGGTGAACAACTTTTGTCTGTTCATATCTTTCGTAACTTGTGTCGTTTTTCAAAAAATTCATTTTTCTATTTCTAATGTTGTTTTTTGCGAATAAAATAAAAAAAACGCGTCCTACCAAGAAGTAATTATTTAAAAAATTATAGATCTTTTTTGGGTGCATAATTTTTGTGCTCACATTTTTTTCGTATCTTGCATAGTTTGATCGCAAAATAATATTTTTGATTTTTTATTATTTTTTGTGCGATCAAAATATGAAATTTCGATTTTTTTTCAATTCAAAAAGTTGTTATGATAATCTTGTAGGAATTTTGAAACCCAACATTTTTCTTTCCTTGACTTTTTTCATATCGTGCTTCGTTTGGCTCAAAATGTTCATTTTCGTTTTTTTTTTTGAATTTTAAAACTGCTATAACTCTAATAATTTTCTGTTTATCGGAAAAAGTAGTGAGGTAAAACTGTTAGACTTTCCAATTACTACGAACAGCCGTACATAGCATTTCTAAATCTTGAAAAAATAGTCTCAAAAATTTATAAAATTCTCTCACTTTTTAAATTTTCATCCAAAATGACTGGTTAACGAACTTGGCCTTCAGTTTCCAAGATTTACCGAGTGTACCAAAGGCCAATCTAATAAATTGATTCTATCAAAAGTTATCATTCTCACAGACAGACATACAGATAAACATACAGACCTGTTTGCCGGGTTCAGAGGGTCTCAAAACGTGGATATTTGACAAAAACGGAGGGGGTCAAATTTCACACAAATCTCATACCTTCTCTGATGAGAATGTAAAAATTTCAAGAATTTTTGGCACCCGATCCTAAAACTTTGTCAAAGATCAAAGAACACACATGTGAGCCGAAATTCTGTTTTCAAATTAATCTCCATTATATTATCCTTCCATCATTCAATGGCTTCATTCATATAAACTACCTTCTAACGATACATTGGATAATAATTAACTATCATTATCAATGGTGTAACTTAGGAGTGTAGGGAGCTGGATTCAAACCCTGTAAATATATTGCGATCACGTATTGCCCTGAACAAAACAAAAGTCTTGGACAGCAACTCGACTAATTTTCCAACCGACAGAAGGTAGTTATGAAAATCTTGGTATGAGGAAAAGAGGCTGAATTTAAATAATCTTCCCGACTTCAGAATAAGGGTGGCGTACCCTATAATCTCGGCCACGTGCAGTATTGCCAGCCCTAAGGGAATTGGCGGAGGTATTCGGGTCGTACGCTTGAAATGAAATGGTTCTGCTTTATTCATATGAGACACTAAAGTGTTCAGAAAGTATCACACAACGATTTCTGGTACTGACGCTGTACAGGAATAGTACCAGAAGACATCCGGCGCGGTACTGGCATTACTACTAAGGAAAACTCGGCTGGGAGTTGACATTCGGTACTGGGGCGGTACAGCTGTCCAAACTAAAAAGATACATAAGTGACATTCTGATGAAAAATGAGTTTTTGGTATCGCTGGATTCGTAAGAGAAAGCTGCGTCTAACTGTGTTGATAAAAATTATTAATTATTAATATCACAGGCCGACAAATTTTAAAGCCAGAGACCAGACCTAACATTTCCAAAGGACTTTGATGCGCTGAATCCGAATCCGAGCTCAAAATTGCTCCTGTACGTCAGGTTTTCGAGACATCCTAACCTAAAAGTTCAAAAAAACGCGTTTTTCAGCTGTCTTTGAGGTTATGTAACCGAAAAAGAAAAATGTCTACCACAAAACCTAATATGGAATTTGAAAGTACTAATCTTCCCCTTGCACAGTTAGGTTAGGATATCTTGAAAACCTTATGTACAGGAGCAATTCTGAGTCCTGATTCGGATTCAGCGCATCAAAATACTTCGCAAATGTTTGGTCTGCTTTCTGGCTTTTGACTTTTGTCAAATTTCTTCGGCCTGTGTATTTATTGCAAAAAAAATTGTTCAGAAATGAGGGAAGTCGAAAATGTTACAAAATACAAAATAAAAAGATACGCAAAGCACTTTGCGTGTCCTAAAATTTGTACAAGGCATGTCATACGTCATCAGCATACAAACAAAAAAGAACCTAAAGAACCTTGTGTCTTTTTTGCCTTGTAAAAGTGACTGAGTGCGGAGCGAATTTACGAACGAAAAGAATCGCTTGCCCTTACGTATGTTTTAGACTTGTAGAATAGTTTGGACTCTGGTCGGAAATCCAAGGGAAATAAGTCCCGGCTAGATTCGGCTATACACTAGCGATGATCGTTCGGGCAAGTTCGGGACAGCCGCTGAACACATAGTGTCCCTTACGTATATTTTGTTGTTGTATTTTGAGGCTGTGCTCGAGCTCTTCGACAAAGGCATCATCCGCAAGTGACTTTGCGTTATTTTTGCCTCGCATTGTTGAGTTTCCGCGACTAGTGAAAAATCGCAAGTCCATTTTCTAATAGACATTGTTTAAAAAATCAACTTTTTATTGAAAAATATGAAAAAGCACATAATTTTTACCCAAATGGTGTATCTAGATTACTTAAAATTTTATTCGATATTAGAGTTCTCTGAGCAAACAGTTTTTCTCAATTTTCTCAGTTGGAGTGAGATTGGGCTTATGTATCTTTTTAGTTTGTACGGCAGGGTACTAAAGGTGGTAATATGTCTATACCGAAGGTCTGTACTAGCGCGGTACTGGCATAACTACTAAAGGTAACTCGGCTCATGCTAATGCAATTACTGTGGCCCGATGAAGATTTTTATGAAGAAGTTTTACTTGAACGTAAGCCTCGCTGTACCATACATGGTAAAAGCCGGTAAAATTTTAAAAAGATTTTTTCCAAAATTATTACACTTCATATACATTGTACACGCATTTCACGAATTAGCTAAAGCAATTCGTTTATTCTAGAACACAAGGGTCGATAAATACATTTCTGATGTCAAAAGAATACTTTTAAAATCTCCTTCTTAAACTGCTGTCTTCCAGGAAGTATGTCCACAATTAGCATTACCACGAGAACTCATAATTACTCGTTGGAGTACATGGATATCTGCAGCTTTTGACCATGCAGAAAATTTCACTGATGTAAAGTCAGTGACTTCTCGTTCAAATCCCTATGAGGCTATATCCATTAAAACTACTCAAACGCTTTTGGAAGACGAATCTTTGTGAACAGAGTTAATATACGTTAAAAATAATTTGGGATCTCTGTTAAATTACATAAGAAAATTAGAAAGTTATGGAATGTCTTTACAAGAAAACTTGCTCTTGATAGAAAAACCTGAAAATAGTTTATGAATAAATACGTTAGCAAATTACAGCAAATACGGTCGGTCTTAGGTCAAAGATGAAGTAAAAATCAAATATCAAAACAAAAACATGTAAAGACACATTTATTTAAAAAAAGGCCTTTACATTTCGACCAACCCCGCGGTACTTTTCAATATCCTGCCAGTTTTACCTATGTAGTGTTTATTACAACCAGTGCATTTTATTAAATAAACCACATTAGACAAAATTTGTAGTTTTGCACACGATTGAAACCCGAAAAAGCTTTAAATTTTAAATTCAAATTTATCATAATGAATCATCGTGAAAGTATTAAATCTATTACTTCATAGTTGCATTTGGCTTTGAAATAGATACGGTAAAGACAAATCATGGAATACAAAAAGTAAGGAGATACAGAATTCACCAACGAGATTCAGTTGAAATAGTATAAAGGTAGAGGAATGTAAAAAGAAAAAAGAGAAAAACTCTGAGAGTCAACAGAGCATTTGGTCTGGAAAGATAGATGGGAACAGGTTATGATTGTATATCAAAAATAAAATATAAAATGTTATCATGCTTGTTAACATATACTGATTTTTCCATTGCGCAGATACTAATTTTTTTTCCTCCAAATTGTAGATAATAATGTCATAAATCATGAGGGCGTTAAGACCATACCGAATGCCGTAGTTCTGTACAAGTGGATTCATTTGTTTAAGAAAAATGGAGATCTCGATTACTATTCTGTGTTTCATCTTTGCGAGTTTCCCTAATCCTATTGGTAAATATACTAATATCTATACTTTAAATCAATCTTTTCATCTCTGTATATTTATTTTTTATTCGGACTTATTCCAATAAGAATAATTTTTTTTCAATCCTCATAATTCGTATTTACCATTGAGCCTAATTTTAATTTATTCAAGTTGCAGTCTGAAAGACTGAGACTGCGAAGCATTTCTATTTCGAGCGAAAAAATAAGATAGGAATATTGTGAAACTTTTAAATAGGTAAAAAACGTAATTATGCGTCATTACTTCAAAATGGAAGAATAATAATTACTTAAACACTTATTATTTTTGGACAACACACTAATAAGGGTGAATATCAACTTGAAACTGATTGATATTCTGAGCGAATAAAGGAACTCCTTTTTTAAGGAAGACGAAATTGCTTTTTTCGATTCGGCTAGATAAACGATTCTTTGAAAAAGGTGTTTTACCTGAAAATTATGTACCTTAAATTAGTGTTATACGGTGTGATTTCGTATAAAGAAATTGTTCACAATGTTAGTGTTTTCCGTATTGTTTAAGCTGCTATTATCAAGCACAACAATTGTTTTAACAATTTCTTTAACTACAGTGTTTTTTGGTAACTTTATATTTTAACTACATTGTAAATTTTTTTATCAAATTTATGCCGCTATACGAATTTCTCAATGAATATTTGAAGAATTATGTAACGACAATTATTTTTATCATTGTACATTTTACTACAGTGATATTTTTTAAAACTTTTGCTTTGACAGAAATAATTCATAACGATAAAAGGAAATAGAGTACCTTTTACTTTAAGAAAATTAATATAAAAATTATATTACAGATTCTATAAAAATCACTGATAAGGGCCACTATTGTGTGCCGAAACGTTTAAAGCCACAAGTGTAAAATTTATTGCTATATCTGAAATTTCTAAATTTGTTTCATGATTTGAAAAAAAATATAACATTTTTATTTGAAGACTGACCAATTTTTAAACTTTTGAAATCTACTTTATTTAATTTTGACAACTGCTTCTGCCTGTTTCAACTGAAAAAAAATCATTGCGTTTACGAATAATCACACCAGGCATTTTCTAATTCTGAAAGTGGATTGTCTAATTTCTTTCGCTTTGAACTTTTTTTTTCAAAACTGTTCCTGCCTGATCCAACTAAAAAAACTTCCAATTATTTTTAGATTATCACACCCGGCCTTTTTGAAAAAAATGGATTGTACAATATCCGGGGCTTGGCATTTAACGTTATTGATTTAATTTAGGTAAATGTTCTTACCTGATATGTACAACTTAAAAAACTTCAAGTTTTTTATATAAATAATCACACAAATAATAATGTTCACGCATGCTTTAATTAATGAATAAGTACTCAGGTGAAAATACTAATTGATACGAGAGTGTGTGTGTGTGACGTATGCCTAATTTTCAACTTTATTGATCGACGAAAGCGGGCGAATTTTCCGTGCGAGTTAAGAGAGAGAAGCGAGCGGCACGCGCACGCGATAAGCATTTTGCGAAATCTTATAATTTACAAACTATTAAATTTAAGGAAAATGTGTGCAAGTAGAAGAATTGGCAATGAATAAACGACAATTCGTTAATGTTCGATAGAAACAGTTTTCTTTGAATTAATGAATTAGATCTTCACTCTGGTCCGTATCTAGCGAAAATCACTCTTTCAGACGCCTTAAAAATTATTTCTTATAGAATTAAACAAATAATTATTCCAGGGCTTTTTGAATTAAAAACGGATCGTCTAATCTTTCAGAGTTTAAATTCTGTTAATTAATATTTATTTCGTCTATGAGGTGCACAATTTTGAAACTTCTGAACCCGACGGTCCAGGTGGGGTTTATTCAGTTCAAATCGGGCCGGCTAGGGTTTCGGATTTTGCAACCTGACACAGAAACACAAAAACCCAATTTGTCCCACAAACCCGAACGCGTTCATATGTTCAACTGCAACATTTCTGGCTACAAAATTTTTAATTTCACTTTTGATTTGGTCTAATATTTTGTTTTTTCTTCGAGTAGATTGGTGGTTTCAAGTTTTCGGATCGGGGCGTGATTTTTGTTACAACTCAAAACTGCATTGATTCTGGTATACTTTTTAGGATCATCGTTCTTCTGTGCATGAAATACCAACGTTAAAAAATGTAATCCCCTGTGACTTGTTACAGAGATGAGTACACCGTTCAAATTTTTACCTGAGCGCGATCCAGACTCTAGTGTTCTTCGTGGCAGACCTTCTTCTTCTGAAAGAAATCATTCTCCTGATAGGTCTCGACCTCTTGCCGAACCCCCTTTTCGTGAGAGGTCTAGATCTCCTCCTGCCAGTGGACCTTCTCCTTCAGGTTTCATATCTCCAGCTATAAGGCTTCCTTCTCCTGATGGACTTGGATGTGGAATTGAACAACTGGCATTTATTCGGCTTACTGCTTGGGCGAATATGAGCCGAACATTCGAGCTGCGAAGATACACTTTTCTTCCTAATACTTCATTTAGAATCTTCTTAGGAATTAACAAATATGGGCATATGCCAACCCAAGAACAAATTGTAATGTCAACATCCAATGGTGACGTCTTCGCAATATTGGAGTCTTTCAATGTTATGGTCGGAATATATAAAAGTATTAATGATGGTATGAGGCGTGTGAAAATAAATATGGAAAGCGGTAGCTTTACCGCATTGACCCGTGAAGAAATCCGAGGATCTCCAGTAGGTCTTAAACGCCCAATCATGACGACTTATAAAGTAGAGCATGTTGTAACATTATCACTTTAACTGGAGATCTATCTTCAGATTTATCTACTAAATATTATTCGAGTTTAATAGGCATATCATTTTGCTAATTTGAAATATAAAATTAAGATTTTCCACAAAATTAAGTAAACTTTTTTTGATAGTGATGCTGCCCTGATAACATTTTCCTGAAACTTAATTAATAATGCAAACCTTTGAATCAAAATTTTATAATTTTTCCCAATATTACATGTATCAATGGATTGTGGATTCACTTAAGGAAGGAAAATTGCATATTTGTTATGATCTGTCTGAAATCAAAGGAAATCCTTCAATTTAATTTCGAAATTTATAAAATAGTTTTTACTTCAGTCTGTAGCGGAATGAGGAAAAATCAAACGCTGACGTGTGTGAAAACGGGGAACTGATTCATATTCAGCACGAAAAACTACTTCGGAAATGATAGATATCCCATTTCATTACTGTTAAAGTCATATTATGTTGACCAGTTTTATTTTTCATGTGTATTCAGTGTACTGTGCAGAGGAAATATTTTTCGATTTTCTCACTACAAAAATGCGTTGACATTTTTAAATTTCAAAACATGTATACACATTTTTGAAATTTAGAATAATAACATTAATTGCGATATTGTAAAATTATAAAAATAATGTTTTGGGAAAGGCCCTCACTGTCCTAAATAAGTGTGTAAATTTTCATTTTGATATTCGTAATAATATATATAATGACATGCACAATTATCAGTTATTTTTATCCACTTATGCTGTTGTTGTTTCTGAAAAACGAGTATAGACAAGTCTCGTAAAAGACGAAAAGGCAGAATGAATCTTCATATGTGTCCCACAGTAAAAACATTCCTTTTTCTACTTACTAGCCAGTAGTCCACATATCCATTAGAAAGTTTTTCTGGAATAAGTGTAGTATTTCACGTTTATGTTCTCAAGTATTTTTCTTACATAAAGATAGCTATTATGCTTGCTAGAATTGTTTTGTAATTAATTATATGTAACATTTTATGAATTTTACTTTTTTGTTTTATAAAATTCCAATATATTATTTCTCACGTTGCTAAGTTTTTTCTCTACAGGTCAAAACTTTTATCAAAAAATACTACCGATTTGTACATATGATTTTGTACTTCTATTTTTTAGAGAGCACTAGACTGCACTCCCGACTTTTTGATGGATGCCCTGCCGTCATTTATGTGCTCAGCCAAGCTTATCGTTTCACCTTCAGTTAATATTGGAAATTACCAAATACGTGGGTTAAGGGCAATTCGAAGAAAACCCTGACATGGCTGACAGCTAACAAAAAGTCCGACTCTTGCAGTCAGCCACGTCGAATTGGGCTAACTCCCCAACGAAACGAATAATGCGATTACGTCACCAGTATCGCGCAGTGCCACCCACAATTGGCCTCTCTCGGATGGAGGCCATTGTTCAGTTGGGAGTGACAATAGGACCGAACCGAGGCGACGATCAGGCAATAGCCCCGGACAAACGCGAGAACATCGATTTAAGTGGTCGGACCAACTCAGGAGGGACATCCTTACCTGTTGACAGATAAGCTCACCGGCGCGTAGAGGATTCATGCAGAGGCTACATGAACGTTGGGTCAATATGCACCCGATATATGCTCATGAAACGCCCTAGTATTTAAGAGATCAGGTATCCTTCAGCGCAAAAATTGATATGAAGTTCTTAATCGGCAAAGAGAAGAGCGACATCCTCCAGCGCACATACCACCCGTTTCAGCAAGACCACCTATACAGATAGTTGACAATGCCAACATGAGAAGTAGTCTTTCTCAGGATGGACAAATTATATGATGCTGATAATGCTCTTCCCGATTCGCGCGCCGAAGATGTGAATCTCTGGAAACTGAACTGTGTAGTTTAGGAGAAGACAGTCTCCCTGTATAGTGACAATAGAAGTAACGATACTTCAGTTTGCCTGCGTAAGACTCGCAAGCGTATTGCAATGCATGCATTGAATATTCTTGAAAAATTAGGGCAGTTGATCAAAACTTGAGAAAAGCAAATCACACGCTGAACAAGTGTACACTGTTGACCATCAAGCAGCACTGGACGCAGAATATAAGATCTCTTTCTACAGCGGAACAGCGCATTGTTACGTGCTGTTAAAAATCCGCCTAGCCGAGAAGAGATTCAAGTCTTCTGGGAAAAGGTGTATGGAGATACGTATCAGCTAAATAAAGACGCTTCAGATACATTACTCTTTCGTAACTTTTGTCGAAGGCAAATGTTGCAGGCTCTAGAGGAAGAGTGTCCACTCATTTGTGCTGAAAAAGTGAAGAAAGTTATTGCTAGAACTAAGACATTTTTAGCGCCAGGGCTAGATAAAATAACTAACTTTTGGTGGAAGAAGCTCACTTCTACGCACAAACATCTAGCTTGTATATTTACTACTTTTTTAAATGGAGAACAACACATCCCGCAGTGGCTAGTGAAAGGACGCACGGTATCGATCCCTAAGACGGAAGATTTGTCAAGTCCACAAA
>JAABKJ010013562.1:0-10284 GCA_011634705.1 Andricus grossulariae
TGCGGAGGAGGCACTCTAATTTTATTTATTTTAAACGTAAGCCGTGGTTCGATGATGAATGTCGCGATGCGAAAAAACGGTTGTCCGATGCATTAAGGATTTTCAGAGGAATCTAAAGTAATATATCTCATAAAAAAAAATAATTTCAGAAAAATTCAGGAGATTAAGAAAAAAAAACCATAGTAAAACTCAAATTGACATTTTAGCAAATTGCAAAAACTCGACACAATTCTGGAAAGTAATTAATGCATCGCGACCAAAAGTGCACCACCAAGCTTGCATTGATGTAGACACTTGGCATAAATATTTAATAAACTGTTATCCACGTTCGAATTCAACACAGGCCACTGACGCCAACTTTTTAAAATTCACTCATCCCATACTGGATGACTCTATTACAATGGAAGAAATTATTAAATGCTTGGCAAACTTTCAAGATAGAAAAGGCTCCTGGATGCGACGGAACCAGCAATGGGTTTTATAAAAATCTACCGCAAAATTGGGTCTTATATATAATGCATCGTTTTAACAAGATTATGGACCTGGAGAAACCCCCTAAAGAATGGGGTAAGTTAACAACTACTATGATTTTCGAAAAGGGTAACCCTGAGGACCCCGACAATTACAGACTTATCACCCTTGTTAATTGCACCGCGAAAATTTTCACCCATGTTATTTGAGATCGGTTGGTCTTATGGACAACTGAATTAAACTTAATATCCGAATCACAGTCTGTCTTCAGAAAGGGGAGGCTGTCTTGATAACTTGTTTACGCTAACATCCATCATTCAAATACATCTGAGGAACCCGCGAGCGGTGGTGTATGCTGCTTTCGTCGACTTTAAGGGGGCTTTTCCGTCCATATCGCACCATTTATTGTGGAGAAAACTCCACTCTTTGGGTCTTAGCTCTAAAAGAATTAATATTCTAAAGAACTTTTATGCTTCTGCGACGACTTGTATTAAGAATGGCAAGAGATCAACCAAATTTGTCAAGGTTACGCAGGGCGTCCTTCAGGGTGAAGTCTTAAGCCCATACGAATTTTTGCTTTTTATCTCCGATTTAGAAGACTCTTATCCGATAAGGTTGTCGAGGCCTCTCCGTAAATAGTTTAATAGAAATATTGTTTCTTGATTATGCGGATGATTATGTTCTTTTTGCAGATACCCCGGTTGAATTAAACAGAAAACTAGAAGCACTTAATTCTTATTGCAAGGAAAATAATCTTACTGTGAACACGGAAAAAACTAAAGTTGTAATTTTTTCTAAATCAGCGAATTCATCTGCTAGGAAATTTAAATCTTTTAAATTCGGCGATACCCGTATTGAGGTAGTTAAACAATATACTTATTTAGGTACCACTCTTTCTGGTTCATGCTCCTTTTTACCGGCCGCAAGGAGGTCGGTTAGTACGGCGAACACAGCCGTGGGCTCGATCCTAAGAACGATCCACTTGATCGGAGCTGATTCGTGGAACACCTACATTAGATTATTCCAGAGCCTCTCGGTAAGTACGCTACTGTATGGTTCGCAGGTTTGTAGCCTAAATCATTTGGAAGTTATAGAGAGAGTACAGCTATCTTTTTTTAAGAAACTCTTATCCTTGCCCTCCAGTACACCAAACTACGCAATGAGATTAGAAATTGGATCTTTGCATTTATCTCACACGGTCTTAAAAAATATTTTATCTTGGTTAATTAAAATTTCGACAATGGATGATTCACGGTACCCAAGATTACGTTTCGATAGGCTAAGATCACTGGCAGTAAAGGATCCCTACAACAAATTTAACTGGTTTTCCCAGATCCGGTTGTTTTTCGATGCAGGTGGTTTGGTGGACAGATGGGAAAATCTAACATTAAAGTCTATAAGCTCTGACCGAGAGATAGTTCTTGGGAACTACAAATCCTATCTTGAGAACCGTGATTGCGAACGTCTCGCCCTTTCAAAAAGCCTACTCATTTTTCCGCATCTGCCGATGAAATCCGGCACACAATCATACTTACTCATGCGAATGCCTCTGTTTTATAAAAGAATCTTCGCACAACTCAGACTATCCAATATACATGTATGCCGCATTCTGATTGACCGTGGAAAGTATGTTTTTAATATGGAAGAGAGATGTAGGCTTTGCTACCTCGATAATGCGAGTTTGTACCATATTTCGTCTGATTGTCCGGCTTGTCGGCACTTGTTTGAGTCTACCTTTCCTACAAACCCTACAGATGTTCATCCCTCGGATAAATGGTTAGTTATATTGTCTTCCGTCAATCCTTCTACTGTTAGAAAATTTGTTAACTTAATTGTGAAGATTATCTGCGAGCGTTGGGGATCATTAGATAGTTCATAATAATTTTTACCTAATTTTTATGTATGTATGCGTCTGGCTATAAGAGATTTATGTTTTTCGATAGCCTTGCGAAACTACCCATGTATGTACCGAATGATCTATAGACAGGTGTAAATAAATAAATAAATATTTTCGGTGAGCCCAGACACTTCGTTTTAAAAATATCTGTTGAAAATGGAGTTGCTTCATGCAAACAGGAATTCAAAAGAATATCCAAAATATTACATGAAATGCATTATAATCAGTAAAAATATCTTTGGTTTATTGAAGTGTTTTTAGAAAAGTTATATTTCTATGCTCCTCATGTTTAAGTTTTTTTAAAAATAAATAATTTTTGACAGGCCACAATGATAGGTTATTTGAGTTCCTACTTTCAACTAATATTTGAGAAAAATAAGTTGAGTCAACAATTTTTCGCTTCTGTACTTATAATCTGACAGCATTATACTTATCCATTTTGTGATAAGAAGGCTTTATATTTCTTGATTGAAATAATATAGTAGGTGTGATTATCCTTGAGTACAACAAAAATTTTAATTATGATTTTTTAAATTTAAATTAATTTTCAATTCAATACTTTTAATTTTTAATTATGATGCTTAAAAAAATTCAGCAAAGATGTTAAACCTTTTACAAAAAATTTCAATGAATTAAAAAATTTAAATAAAAATGTTAAACATTTAAGAAAAATACAATAAATTTTAGAATACATTTTTAAACAAATTTTTGTTTTTCAGATGGACATGGCTGGACATAAAAAAATAGTATGCTGCATCAAAGCTTCATTTAAATGGCTGCTGGAGGTGAGTGCCTTCGACTTTGAAAAAACATGCACCACAGCGATTGCCAAAAAGGAGTTGGACTGTTTTCAAGGGAATTTGTCACCATGGCAAGATGTGATCATTGAGTTCAAGGGCGTAAGGGCCAATATTATATTTACGCATCAAGGATATTGGTTTAAGAGGACTGGATTTAACACTGATAACATTCTCGTGCGTGAACTAAATATCAATTTTAATGTAAAAAAGTTTTTCTTCTTCATTGAGTGAAATAAGTTTACATTGATTTGAATTTTCACTTTATAAAATCATTTTTTTCAATTCAATTCAAAAGATTTATGATTAATGTTTTTAGAAAATTTTTAAATAAATAATGTTTTTATGGTTTTGCCATTTTTTGGAACATAATAAATATTTTTTTTAAATTCAATTCAAAAGATTTATAATAAAGATTTTAGAACAATTTAAATAAATATGTGACCGTCCGCGAAGAAAGGGACCTAATGCGTCGAAGCTGAATTTTACAGAACGAGTGATCGTAGCAGAGTCTACAAGCTAGTATTTGAGTAGTGGGGATGCGTCTACGAACAGCAACCCCTCCACTTACCACTCCACTCTTAGTAACTAGCCAGTGGAGCTCACAGACATGTCGCGTACAGTTGTAGTGGTAAGTGGTGGGGCTGGCTTTCGTAGGCCTCTCGTTCGGTCTCCGCGCGTACCTATGTGACTATGTTTGTAGCTTAATAAAAAGAAAAGTAATTAACTTAAAAAATTTCTGATTATTGCAAATGAAAGAGTAACTCAGAAGCTATAGATTGGCGTAAGAAAATGTAAATCGATGTTTTCTGCATTAGGTCCCTTTCTTCGCGGACGGTCACATATGTTGTTTTTATATTTTTGTTTCAGGCTCAAGATCAATAGTTAATGTTTTCTAAGACAATACTAGTACCAACGGAATGGTTCAAAATGTCAATGAGCTTCACTGAATTGACTGCAATACTGATCATTGCAATAGCAGTTAATGATTATACGGATGTAACTGCACTCCATCTGAAAAGCGCGAGATGGAAGCTTGTTATATTCAGTTTGGTGGCATATGTGTGAAAGTAGTGAAGCAGAGTTATTGCTACATTAAAAAAAAGTAAATCCTCAAGATATTCCTAGAAAGTTGAAAGAAGGAGATTGCGAAGATGATGAGGTAACAGTGTTGATTGAAAAATCTACGTTGAAAGAAGAAAATGCAGAAAACGAAGAAAGTGC
Source organism: Andricus grossulariae (assembly GCA_011634705.1). Taxonomy (NCBI): domain Eukaryota; kingdom Metazoa; phylum Arthropoda; class Insecta; order Hymenoptera; family Cynipidae; genus Andricus; species Andricus grossulariae. The sequence goes on from JAABKJ010013562.1 coordinate 4,390, forward strand.
TAAGAAAAAAGATAAAAGTGCCGACAAGAATGAAGAAGAAAGTTCTAAGGTGCCCGTGATTGAAAATATACTAGAGGAAGGAAAAAATGATTCCCAGGTGTACGTAATTATTGAAGAAGAAGAAGTAATAGAACTGACTAAGAAAAAAGAAGAAAGTGCTGAAGTGCCTATTAAATGTGAAGGAAAGATGGATCAGGATGAGGAGAGTAAAGATGAAGAGATGAATCAGGAGAATGAGATTCATGATGAAGAAAAGATGGATCAGGATGAGATTAAAAATAAAAAAGAGAAGAACCTCGCGATTACCAAGGAAGAAATTGACCGCGGTGATAATGTTTGTGAATAAGAGTCCTACGTCTTTAATGTAAGTATGCTTATAACTGTTCAGATTTTACAGTCTACTTTACTAACCTAGGGTAATGCTTCTTGACAGGGATGCTTGGAGTCACTAGTAAGGCTTTCTGTCTCGCTCTCTCTCGCTCAAATGCTAATTTGAAGAAAAAGTAATATTAAATAATAACAAAAAAACATTTCAGTTGGCTACTTTTCTTATCCTATTTCTCAACTCACTACGCACACTGGCGTACATTATACCTCTTTCATTTAAATTTCAATTAATTAATTTAATTAATTAATTTTAATTTTAAAGCTTATATTGCTTATAGTTACTTTTTTAGTGTCTGTTTGGGATGTTCTTCTCCCTTATCCTAAATGAATATTTTTAAAAAACCTAGTTTTTTTTTACCAAGACAAATCGCGTCAAGAAAAAAAAAACAATTGATTAAAATTTTTTTTTTTACAAAATTCAAGATATTTAAAAATGCCAAGGCTTAAGTTTTTTGTTGAGTCACTGAAAACGCTGAGGTCTCTGCAAATCTTACGAATATTACGATTGATTTTAGTAATATAACAATTATTTTTTTTAAATAACTATAGTCAATTACAGCATATGATACTTCTAAAAAGTTATGTTTAAGGAGAATGAGTTTTTTCCCTCATATTGCGAAAGAGGAGGAAGAGGAGGAGGATACAGTTAAAATAAGATACCTTGTAATTATCTGTATTCATTAAAATATGAATGCGCATACTTTAGTTTTTGAAAAACATATTTCTCACACTTGAATTTGACTTCCAAAAATACCATGACTCTCAACGCAGAAAAGGATACTTTCAGGTTGCATTGAATAAAATAACAGATTCAGTTTTCATCCATTTTCTTTCTATTCTTTATTTTCAAATCTATTTTTACAAAAAATAATTTATACATATCTATACATACAGTGCAGCTATGAAAATTTGGCTTGGCAATCAGAGCTTTTGCACCGTACCTTCCATCCCATTTTGTTACCAATCTGACATCTCTGTATTTTCCAACGTTCTCCATTGTATTACCAATGAAAAATTTGTTTATTAGCTTGTACACATTTTTCTCAAAATCATTGCTAGACATTTTTCGTTCCTCTGTATTTAAGTCAATATACTTGTTTAACCAAGGTTTTTGCTCAAAATTTAGAATTCTGTGAACTTTAGTTACCTTTAGACCCAAAACTCAAACATTGTTTCGAATTTCTGTAGTGGAGTACATAATTTCTCTTTGGCAATAAGCTCGTTATCAGTTTTGGTATTTTACATAAGAAATTAGGGGATACAACGTGCTTTGGAGCTACAGGCAAATCTCTATGAATATCATGTAATTTGCCAAGATATTTCAAGTCTATCTCCAAAATATAACCTATTGGTGAATCATCTGGAATACTTTGTACATTAATATCTTGATCAAGTACCCATTCGAAACCACGAAAAGGTAAACATTCGCTCATTGCTGCACCATACTGATTGTTGATATCAAAATATGAGATATAAGATTCAGGTTCGTTTGGATTAAAATCTGATCCCATATATCGGTTATTCGCTTTAGCAAATCTATTTGAGCACGGTGCTACACCGCCACGAATACTCCTCTCAATGAGAAGAATCATTTCAAGATCTGTTAATAATTCAAGTTCAATTCGAGTTAATTTGAAAATCGCATCGAAAACAAGTCCCAGCGCTGTATAGTAATGTAATGGATCTAGATTATAGGTGACAAAATAATTTTTTCTGAAATTTTCAAAAATATCAGCCAAAAGTAAAACGTCGGTTTTTAAGTACAAATCAGAGTATTCACCTAAAGTTTCTATATTGAACCTTTCCCAAACATTGCACGCATGTTTTTAATCTTCATCGGAAATTTCTTCATTATTTAATTTTTAATAAAATGTGCTTTTAGGTGGTAACTGTTGCTCATTTAATTTTTCCCAATCATCAATATAGTTGTAAGGAAATAATCCTTTTCTGACTAATAATTGAAATTCCTCGGAATTCTTGCAATGTTTGAGAATAATGTTTTTTATCGTCATTTCCCAGGTAAGAAGATAATTTTTCAAGGCTACTCGGCATAAAACGAAACGAATCTATAAACCGAAGATTTACTTTTGTACCAGCAACATATTTAGTGAACGAGATGTATTTTTCCTTATTCACAGGCAATCTTTGTAACTTACATTACAGCTTCGATGACTTGGACCATGGTACTTGCCAGTCAAATGATAGTGGTCATGCTGACTTATGTCATCTTGTTTAAACGGTTTTGCACATATATGACAGTTTTGAGCAGACAGAAACTGTATTTCTTGCTCTGGAGTCAGTTTCTCCATTGGCACAACATTTGTTAAATAAGAATTGATATTTTCAGAAATTTCATGTAAATCTTTCATGAAACACTGTATGCAATCTTTTTCACGATGAATTTCGAACTTTGAACGAGAATCATCAAAGCCGCAATGTAAATAATACGCAACACTGTATAGGACATGCTTTTAATACGGTCCAGCACCTGACTGAATATCGGGAGTTTCTTGCAAGAGACACTCAAGATCGGCAAAAATAGCAAACGGAACTTTTTCCTTAATTCTATCATTTTTAAATTTCTAAATTCTCTTATAGTTCTTAGGCAATTTCATTCGACATTGGTTCATATTTTCACAATATCTGTAATGATTTTTCTAATTTAAAGTAGCATAGGCATCTGTTCCAAAAAAACGTACGACCATGATATCCCGTAATCTGAGATTTTACTAGTAGGGATAAGGTTTTAATCGAAGCAAAATGGTGTATTGGATTACTGTCATTTATTTTCATCAAAGTGGTTAAAGTAAATATTTGTATATTCAATCATTAAAAGGTAAATTGAATGAAATCTTGACTTTTCATTTGCTCAGATACAGTGGCACAATTGGCCCTTTCTCATTTTTTTTTATCCTCTTCTATACCGTACACGTTTATGCACAATTAATTATTTTTCTTAAATTTTGTAATATCTTCAAGACTTATAGGAAACGAGATTCCATGATGCTTGAGTTCTGAATTATAATGCGGATAAGATCTAGTCTCATCTACGTGATTTTTCGCAGGATGAAGAGCGACCATTGCCGACAAAAGAAAGCAATAAACATCATTATTTTGGATATTTACAACAGCTTTTTTATCTTTGATATATTTTGGTAAATCAATGAAAGTTGATATACCAGAATTTATTGGTAAATTTCTATTGAAATTTACCATCAGATTTATAATTTCAGACAATGACCAAGCAGAATCTGTTTCCTGTAAGTCTTCTACTTTCACCAAAATTCGTTCCAAAACTTTTTCGTTATACCATGTGTCAATATCTGTTGATGGAAATATTTGGTCATTTTCAGTAGTAATGAACCTAATTTCTTCAACTATTTCACCGCTTACTAATGTTTGAAATTTTCTTGCAAGGCAACGTTTACTTTTAAATGCTTCAAGTTAATTATACAACCTGTCCTCTCTTCTTATTTGAATTATTATCATGACCTTGTCCTTTCTTTCTCAGTTTTTTTTATTGTACGCTTTCAAAATGCCTATCGTCGTTTGAATGTGTATTTTTTCACCAACAGATAAATTTCTATTATACCTTACAATTTTGTAAAGCAATCTAATCTTCCCAGTACCAAAGTTTAACAGTTTTATAATTTTGTGAACTCTTACATCATCTATTAAAGCTTTATATGCCTCCTCAATAATTGAAATAACTTGTTTACTTTATTCACGATTCATTTTGTTTAGTGGTAGACACACAACTGCACACACTAAAACAATTTAGTTTTATCACTCACAAAACACCTGCTTTTGTAGTGTGGTTACTATTATTCTCGAAAACGTATAGATAAGAAGAATGTATACCGGGAAAATATCCTTGAGAATCACGTATAATGATAATTAAGATCACACAAAACACTTTTAAAAAATATCGATCTGATACAGTGTTGGTCGGTGCTGATGCAGTAACAAACTGAATTCGCAATTGACAGTTGTTATTTATATCCGTGAGGATTATTTTCTCTTGTGAGAAGACGTTGCACCAAATACGACACGCAGCGGCTTAGTTTAGAACTAATGTTCACTGTAACTTGCTAATATCGTTTGCACGGAGGTTTATTTGTGACTTAGGAGCTGAAGAGGAAGTAGCTCCTTTTATAGAAGTTTACTCTCTCAACCGATCAGAGATTGCGCAGTATAATTTTGATGACGTCAGCAAAAGTGTTCTAGAAAACTAAGCACAAACACGCAGAGACGCTTACTCCCTCCAATAAATTTCTGGAGACTCTTGCACAATATTGCGCAATATTGCATCATATGATGTAACAAACCTCTAGAATGCTAATAACATTCCAAGCGGTAAACAACATTTCATTTTAATTATTAAAAGATACTTTGTTTATGAAAAAGATTAAACAATTCATTTTGTTCATAAAGAAGCATGAAGTTTTTGTTAACTTATTCCAAATGATCCAAAATTCAATAACAAAATTGCCGAGAATTTGTGGTAATTTACGGTATCTTCATAGATGATTTATGGTAACTTACCATAAATTTCCCAAAATTCAATTAAAAAATGTCTGTAAATTTTCTGTCATTTATGATAATTTCACAGGTCAATATGGTAACTTACCATAAATTACCCAATGTTTATTTTTTTAAATTTACATAAACTTCCGGAAATTTATAAAACTTTTTGGACATTTATGGTAATTTCACAGGTCAATATTGAAAATTAACACAAAAATTACTTTTTAACCAAATAATTTAACTTTCATCTCAAAAGATGAGTTTACTACCAAAAAAGACAAACTGTCAATAAAAATGTTTACCTAATTACATTTTCAGTTGGAAAAATAAATTATTACCAAAAAAAAAAGTATTTTCAACTAAACAGATGAATTTTCAAAGAAAAAATAGAATATTTATATTTTCATTATAAAAAATTAATGTTGGACAAAAAAAACATATTTATTTATTTTTCAACTGTAAAAAACGAATTTTCAAGAAAATGGTTACATTTTTAACGGAACAGATTATTTTTTTAATAAAAAATGTCAGTTTAGCCATCTAGATGTGCCAACAGACTATATTGGAGGGTCAACTATAGGCCCTTGAAGATGGCTAAACTGACTATCACTAGAAGGTTAAAACAAGAGGTTCAAATCGATTATCTCAGAGTGTCGGCTTGATCATCTCGGACGGTCGACTCGAATGTCATAGAGAGTCGAACTGATCAACACAGAAGGCGGAATTGATAATTGTAAAGGTTTGAACCTATAAAAACTGAAATCATATATGACAAACATCAATTCTGAAAGCATTTTTCATTCTTTGTGGATAGCGAGGAGTATGAGACATAATTTGGTATGCAAAAACATTGCGCATTGACAATATATTTGGAACACGAAGGGCTGAAGAGACACGGCGCGGCGTCACTGTACTACACTGAATTGTAAGATTTCAAACATTGGAGTGAATTCAGAAACCAATATCCCACATCTCGTTACT
>JAABKJ010013563.1:0-10283 GCA_011634705.1 Andricus grossulariae
TTTCGCCAAATAGCATGTAAACTTTAACCGCGGAAAATTTTACATGCAACAAAATTTAACTTTAGTTTTTTCTGTGTGTGAAAAAATGTTGGAATGTGGTGATGGGTATAAACTTTAGTGTCTAAAGAACTATAATTTAGCCAAAGATTAGTAAAAAATTACTAATTCGATTGGTTGAGATATATCCTAATTCAAAAGTTGAAAACTAATTGCTTGGTAAAAATAAAAATTATTCAGAGCTGTATATAATAATTTAAAAAAAGTCGTAAACATGGAAGATGTGAAAAATAAAAAAGTTTAAATAAACAAATCGATGATGTAACATTTTTAACTCTATTTAAACAATAAGAAGGTCATATTGAGAAATTGTTAACGTGACGTAGTCTGTTTGTAACGCTGTAAATTGCAAATGGTTTATCCTACGAAAAAAGTGCAAGAGAAAAATTTTTTTATTTTTGCTCAGAGATGCTAAAAATAATTTCATAATTTTTTTTTCTTAAATTTTTTATCTCATATCTATTATATATTATTCACCTATTGTATGCGGAATGTCGCCGAACTTTGGCAATCCTTAAAAAAAATGTATAAGGATACAATTATGTTCTTATATTTCTCTGTTCCTGAGAAATCGTAATTTTATTACTTTTACCAGCGCCAAATAATTTCTCTCCAATCGGATACCGAATGAGAGTTTTGATATTTGTATTAACTACAATCCTCATTTAAACGATATTGCTCTAAAACTAATATGTGTATTTAAACAAATTCAAAAACCGCGAAAATCTTACTTTTTACGTAAATTAGAAGCTCGCAATCTCCAAATAACTTTTTTTCAAATCTGAAAAAATTAGGAAAATATTTTCTCACCCAGAGAAACAAATTGTCGCGATACAGCCACTGAAAAATAAAAACAAGTTTTTCGCATCCTACGAAAAAAAATATCCGTAATAAAAACTTTTTATTTTATTTATTTTCGGAGAATCTGAACCTGTGATAAAAGGTTGGGTTTCCCATTTGAAATTACAAAGTTACTCCCCCCCCTGCCACCTGGGGGATGGGTTGGGGTAAATATATTGAAAGTCGCCATTCCCACTCGAAAATGAAAAGTTTTTATTACGGATATTTTTTCATAGGATGCGTATTTTTTTTAGATATTTCGATGTCTCGTGATGAAAAAAAAACACCCAGTATATATGAATGTGGAGGATCAGTCGATGTCGTATGAGCCAACGTTTGGTTTCCATAAATCACCCGGATTAAGTCGGGCACGGAGGGTTTAATTTTGGCATATCAAAGACGGTGTCATTTCCACTCTAGCATACCGTCGCCACATTTCAAGCCAAGACATTCCCGATGATACCTGCAGAGCGTATCATGCACACCCTGAGCATCTAGGACACATACTATCTAGTTGTCCAACCTATGCGGGAATGACCGACATCCAAAGGCACAATCCCAGGTGCGAATTGACCAGCGGCCCGAAATTTGGTGCCATACATGGGCCAGCTATTAAGATGATGTCGGCCCAACCTTGGACAACAATGTGGGGCCGACTTTGATTTTTGAAGGTTCGTACAACACAGGTGGAAATATACAAAATAGGTATTCAAAAAATAAATAATAATTGATTGCGAGTATTTTGACTATAAATGGCAATGGTCCGGCTTAGAATGAATACATATATTACACTTTTAAACATTATATTACAAATAAAATTTCTAACGATACGGGTTTTCGAACCTACATCTATTCCTGAATCTATCGCCTACCAGTCGGGAGTCTTACCCATTACTCTATACCTACAGAATCGAAAGTCAATGAAAAAACCATCGGTTACCAAAGCAGGGCCGACTTTGGACCGTTGCTCAAGCTCTGGCATCCGACCGAATTTCGCACCTGGGATGCGGCACTAAGAGTGATTTATTACCATCTCTGTCAATCTTACGGCATTAGTCCTAATACCGCTCCGCTAAATGCTCCTAGGGTAATAGAGTCAACTGTCGAAGATGAGAAGTGCTGCATATACTGTAACTTCATATTCTCGACAATTTTTTCTATTGCGCAGTCAAGGCCTGACATAGTTCTCCTTGACTTTGAGAAGCGAACCATGTTCGTTATCGAATTTTCGGCACCAGGTGACAAAAACATCATAGCCAAGGAGAATTAAAAGAAAAAGAGGTATGAAGACATTGTAAGGGAGTTGCGAGTGTTATAATCGGAATATTCTGTTAAGCTAATCGTCCTGATTATCGGCGCTCTTCGAGGTACCAAACTTTCACTGGTTAATAGCCTGAAAAGCATACCTGTGTGTCAAGAAAATGCTAAGACGCTTTCGGGGAAGATGCAGAAGGCGGTCGCCCTTAGGTCGCTCCGTATCATCAGGGTGCACGAGAACTTTGAACGATTAGCTTAACAGAATATTTCGGTTATAACCATCGCAGCTCTCTTCTCTCTAAATTTCTTGGAGCGAAAATGTAACTCCAACTCTGGATCGACTGCTATATCAACTCCGTTGGATTCATGAAGTCTGTCCGTTGGATTCAGAAGCTTGACTCCCTCCGTTGGAGTTACATTTTCGCTCCAAATTATAGTCAAAATCATTTGACTTCAACTCTTGGAGTCACTCTTTTGACCCCAAAGAGGAGTGACCATGCGTATCACTCCAACGGGAGCGTGTGGTGACTCCAACGGGAGTGCAGTATGATTGAAGAGCAGTGGAGTGGGGTGGGGGTAGGGGCAGCAGGCAGTGCAGCGTCGTTTCGGCGTACCTTTCTATTTTCATTATAATTTTCGTGGTAGTAGATAACGCATCAAGACGTGAATTTTACAAAGTTGCAGTTTTTATTGTTCCGTAAATCGGTGAGTACATCAAATTTCCTTAGGGTAAGTGTCTTTTAATTATTATTATTATTATTCAACGTATGGGCATGCGCAAGCCTAAAAGAAAAGGACCCAGTTCTTAGATTTTCCCGCGCGCTCGTCAGGCCTGCGTCTATTTAAAATATGTTTAAAAAAATGTAAGCTGTCTACAAAGTGTAGACTATTTGTTAATAAAATGTACAACAAGTATTAATTTTTATTCGGAAAGTTTGTTTTTCTAGGATTCTTGTAAAACTCCTGACGAATTAACTGATTTCCTGCAGTCAAAGAGAGTGTATGAGGAAGCAATCAAATCTTTAAGAGGTAAGCTATTTATATTATTTATGTGTGTAAGACAATGTTTATAATTGCCCATGTATAGTCTGTGTACCGACTGCTACATTAAAAATGTTTTCTCTAGTCCCAACAAGAAGTGTAGTAACTACTATTCCAGTCAAAGATTAATTATTCTAATCAACATTTGATAACGTAGGTGCATATTGTAACTATGTTGCTAAAAAAGCGGTATTCACTTACAAATTTATTTCTCCATCTGAAAATTGAAGTATTGCATTTTCGGTTAAAAGTTTATCGATATTATTTGAAAATGTAACTATTTGATTGAACGCTGTCCTTTTTAAGTTTAAAATTCAACTATTTCATTCAAAATTGGTGTATTTTATTGATTGTTAGTCTTTTCCGTGGTTGAAAATCAATTTCTTTGTTTGAAGATTCATCTTTTTAGCCGAAATGTCAACTATTTCAATTACAGTTTCATCATTTTAGTTGCAAATTCATCTTTTTGGTTAAAAATTCTACTATTCCATTTGAAGAATGATTATTTTAGTCGAAAATTCATCTTCTTGGTTAAAAATTCTACTGTTCCATTTGAAGAATAATTATTTCATTCAACAATTGATAACTCAGCTGCAGAATATGACCATTTTCCTATACAATCGTTTTCTATCCTTGAAAATTAATTTCTTCATCTGAAAATTTGAGTATTGCATTTTTGGTAGAAAGTTTATCTTTTTGATTTGAAAATGTAACTATTTGGTTGAATGTATAAAAGATAAAAAATGGATCAAAATTTATTTAAAGATTTGAATTTTATCTTTTAAAATCAAGAGCTGAAATGCCTAATTTCCTCAGCTAGGCGAATTTTACTCAGTAATTGTAATTGTTAATAATTAACAAATTATTTAATTCTTGCTTACTTTAAAAGCATTCATTCATTAGAAAAGAAGAAATTCTGAACTCATAATTATTAAAATTTTAAAAACAAAAAATTTTGTAATGAAACGGATCACAAAAATTTATTACGCGGCCCTGCACATCTGTAGCTGATATTTTAGATTTTTTTTTATACTCCAAGTTAAGTTAGCTGCGAGGTTTTGAAAGGAAATTTTCTGCTTTAAAAATGTTCTTCTATGCAGTCTTGTCGAAAAACTACCCATTTATAAGTTATGAGTTGAAAACTAAACGCGCGAGTACATTTAGCGGAATACGCAAAAACTTCTCCCCATGCCTGGAGATAATTACGCATGACCTATGGTCTGTTCAGCAAAAGTGTATAGAATCTTTTTTGTTGCAAATTTTATTTTAAATATTTTCACTTCTATTCATTTTTGTTCTCCGACGCACGCTTTTGTAAATGATAGCCAAAAAACCAGAGCACTATCACATTAATTACGTGGGAAAAAACATCTTTTTCACATATTAGATGATTTTTTTCCTTTGCCAGAATCTGGAGTCATAGGGTTATTCTTCTTTAACCAATATTTAAGATATTCAATGACGCCGTAATATCCAATTCTAAAAAACAAAAAATTACCTCTACACGAAGATGAACGATTCGTCAGTGGAAAAAGAGCCGAAATCAACGTGAACATGAACAAGAAATATTCATTGAGGATAATCCTAAAATACCGGACTGGATATACTCAATCAAAGATAGTCATCTAATGGTCCCATATCATAACTGTGATAGAAACCCCATATTGAGCAAGGTACCGAAATACGAACCCATCCAGAATATAAGCGAAGTACATCGGGTAACTCTATCTCAGGAAGAAGCAACTATTATACATCGACTTACAAATTTACGAGATAAAACGAGGCTGCAACACATAGAAGATGGGATCCGCGAAAATGTATTTACCTAGTGGAACACGTGATTGTTCTTAAATTGGGGAAAATATTTAAAATCAAATCATATAGACAGCCGGAATATCATAAAGAAGAAATATCAACACAAATGGGAGATTCGATGAAAAAGGAAGTAATAAGACATTCGAAGTTAACTTATAACTCTCCCAATTGGTTAGTACCGAAAAAACCAGAAGCTTCGAGAACAAAAAAATTGCGGATTGCCATAGACTTCAAAAATATCAACGAGGACGCCGACCAAGATGCATATCCTCTACCAGTGATAGAAGACATCCTGGATCAATTTGGAAAAGCTACATTTTTCTCAGCCTTTGATTTAAGCTCTCGTTTCCACCAAATACCTATGGCAGAAGAATCAAAAAAATATACATCTTTCTCAACTACCGAAGGGCCTTTCGAGCTCAACAGGATGCATTTTGGATTAAAGAATACCCTAGCCACATTTCAACGAATGAGGGACGGAGCATTAAGAGGATTAGCAGGAAAAATATCTTTGGCCCATCTGGACGACACAGTCATATTCGGTTCCACACTGAAAGAACATAACAATAACCTCTTTACACTTTTCGAAAGACTCAGGCAGACAGGTCTCAAACTTCAGCTCTATAAGTGTGAATATCAACGCCCTGAACTCGAATACTGTGGACACGTTATCACCAAAGATGGAGTAAAGCCCAATCTAGCAAAGTTAGAAGCAGTAAAAAATTGTAGACAGCCTAGGAATACAAAAAAAAACACAATCATCCTTAGGACTAGCCGGCTACTATCGGAAATTTATACAGAATTTCTCGTGCATAGCAAAACCTTTTACAGAGCGAACGAAAAATGTCACATTATTCAACTGGACCCTCGAATGTGAAGAAATCTTTGCGCTTTTGAAAAATAAATTTTGTAAGCATCAGTGCTGAGATACCCCGACTACTCAAATGAGTTCCTGTTAACAACCGACGTCAGCAACAAAGGTTTAGAAGCGATTCTGACCCAGGAAAGACACCCACGCTTTTACTTTTAAAGAACATTAAATGGAGCATAACAGAATTGGAGCACATCCAAACCGACCATCAAGGTTTGACATAGTGAAATAACGTCAAAGATCCGTCATCCAGTCTACTAAGATGGAGATACACACTAAAAGAATACGAATATGTAACAAAGTATGTAAAAAGGAAGGAGAACAAAGCTGATGACTACCTATCACGATTGTTTGCAATTACGGATCCTTCAGAAGAAGATGTCGAGGAAAGCGGTTCGTGAAGTGAGCTCTCCGACGAAGTAACCACGAGCGCATCAGAAGCAAAGACACCAACTCTAACCAAGAAAATGGTTGTGGACGACTTCATTTCTGATGAAGAAAATTTATTGAATCAACGAGGAGGATTTTATCAGGATCATCTCACAGGGAAGAAAGAGAAAATCCCCAACCGGGAAGTACAGAAACCAAATTCCTGCGGACAACTGTGGGTAGAGGTCACCAAGTCTCAAATTGAAGATAACCTAGAAGAGTTGTGGTTGAGATTACTCAACCTTAAAGTCACGGACTTTCTAGATAGGAAATTGACAACAGTACGACTCCAGTTCGCTGACCCAATGATTACACCATTAGAAACACTCAAAATTCAAGAAATAATAAGCTTTTTATGTCATCGGTAGCCAATCCTAAGCTTCCACACATGCTACAGTGCCACGAGAGACTTGACAAAATGAAGAAAAGAAACAAGTAATTAAAGAAGCGCGTGGATCCATAATGGCTCAGAATTATGGCGAAAACAAAACTATCGAACCAGCAAGAACAATTGGAGAATGGAAAAACATGGAAGAAGAGATCATTCACGTTGTAAAAAAAAATGCCCGATTTGCCAGTTGACTCCAACGATAAAATAGCTATGGACATTTTCGGGCCACTGGCAACTACTCGTTCAGGAAAGACCTATATCCTGTCAATCCAAGATCAACTCTACATGTTTGGGTCCCCTAAACACATACAAGGAGCCAACTTTGTATCAGAAATTGTCCAATATTTCGAGAATATGTTTAGAATCCGACACATCAAGACTTCTAGCTAACACCCACAATCCAAAGGAAGCCTAAAAAGGGTCACACTTAACCCAGAAAGACCTAATAAGAACATGTATAAAAGACAATACAGTTGAATGGGATAATACTCTAGAAATCGCGAACTTTGGCTCATAATACTATGAATCATGGAGGGACTGTGTATTCCTCTTTCCAACTGACTTGTAAGAGAAGCGAACATCCCTTCTATGCTGAGCACAAAACTTTCTATAAAGTACTCAGACCTTGTTCAAAGGTTGAAAGATAGGCATGGAAAATATCCTAACAAAGCCAGAGAAAGAATTATCTTGCAGAAAGAAAAGTACAAGAAACAGAAAGATGCTCATCAACCAAACACCTGTTTATAAGCTCTCTCCTAGTAGAAAAGGTCCCGAAGTTGTCTTAGAAGCGATAGAAAATAAAAATCACAAAAATTGGTTTTGAGAATAAAACTCTAACCATCCATGCAAACCAACTAATGCCATATTACACGTGATTTTAGAATGTCCTAGTCTTGATTTTGTTAATGCACTTAGGAGAAAGTCTAGGAAATTACACCATAACAAACATCAATGGACACAGCTTTTTAGAGCAAGAAGGAAAAGCCCACCTTCATCGCGAAACATGAAAGCTTATCATCATGTCTGTGAACACAACCAACACACAGTGAAAATATAATCTTATAGCCAGCACCCTCAAAAATTTAGCGAAAGCTTGTGATTCCAGCTGCGCCAAGTATTACGAGATAAAAATGGTAGATGAACGGTATGAACGACTACACTAAAGAGAAGAGCTACTCCAAAAGGTCATGGGTATTCGACGAACCAAAAGAGGATTGTTCAATGCTGTAGGAAAAATATCTAAAAGCTTATTCGGAGCCATGAGCAACAGTGACCTTGAAGCCATCAAAAAAGAACTTGACCAAATTTAATCAGATAATAAGGATTTAGCTATGGTAATGCATCGAATACGTTACCATTTTGACACCAACCTGGAAAGCTACCAACACATCATCGACCTCAGCGAAGTCAACGTAGCCTTGATCAGGAAAACTTTGACGCATGCAATGTCCATATCCGTACTCCAGAAAGAGGAATAAGTGATTACTCATGTGATCCTTATCCCGCAGTTAATACGAAACACTCACATATCCCTTATACCTGAACACGAATATCTATTCACCAGCAAAATTTCCTACGTTCCCACTGATCGCGAAACACTCAATAAATGTAAATTACTTGTCGAATATACAATTTGTAACCGAAATCAACCCAACTATAGGCTAATAGGCACTAGAAACTGCGACGCAAATATTATTATTAGGAAACATGAAGACTGTGTAGAATGTAGCTCTTTACCTTTCAAATTACATAGCTGGCGTTCAAAAAATACGTAACGACTTTGGAGGAGGGGGGGGGGGTCACATCGAGCGTTACGCCAATGTTAAACTTACCCACTCTTACTATAGAAAACGCGTTACGTATTTTTGGAACCGCCCCATTGTGAGAGTTACACACTAACTATGAAAGATTATATACTACTGTTTTTTGTCGATGAAATGACAAAAATGTTTAGCTATGAGAAAAATTCCTCTCTAGCTCAGCTGGGATTCGAAATCAGGTCTCACAGATTGCCGATCTGATGCTCTTACCCACTGAGCTACGGTGGTATTATAAATGGTAAAATATAAATGCAAATGACCTCCTTACTAAAAAGTATAACTTTCCCCACCTGTATTATAATATATAAACTATAATTATTGAAAAATTTTAGGAAATTTTTTTTCCAAGAAAAATGTATGTAATCTAACGTAAAAAATGGCAACAATCTTCGAGTATGCTCCTATTGTGCATTTCTAATATAAAATTCTTCCGATGTTCACTACTTTGTCATTTGCTTTTAATTACTGTTTTTTTCAGGGTCTTAATTAAGATATACTCAATGCCATTTAGTCAGAAAAATACATATTAATGGTTTGGGTTCAAGTAAATCATTTCTTTTCTCGATAAATGATTCACACTGAGTACTTGGTTCCTTTACATTATTATCACTTGGAAAACTTATCATTTTACCATGTTCAGTCTTTCTTCTGTTCGTTAATTGCTTCCAGTATTATAAACAACTCTTCAATTGAACAATATTATGCTTATTTACGATTTTGTGAACTAATTCTTCCCTGTTGGAAGTAAAAAGATAGAAATCCTATAACTATTAATAATTGCATATCCCTTAGATCGAAACAGATAAGGAAAACTGATTTCAGACTATAACTCGTCTTTCCACATTCGACCTGCATACATTTCTATCACTTGTTTATCCAGTTTTAATTCAGGCTATCTCTTTTCTCTCCAGATATATCTGTCTGCATCTTTATCTTTCTTTATTTCCTTTTCAGTATACTTCTACTTCTTTCTCGTTTAATTCTCAGTTCTCTATACTTTTCTATGACCTTCTCAATCCAGATGTACGCCTATCTCTTTTAATTCCATTTTCTCAATGCCTGCATATTTCTCGCATATCCCCGTCTATATTTTTCGACCTCTTTGCCAATATAGTTCTGATACTTTCCGTTTCAATCCCTACTTTTATATCATTCACCTATTCCCGCCTATTCTATTCTATCGCTTTGTCAATTAGGATTCATACCTGTCTCTTTAAATTCAAATCAATGAAAATTCACTGCTTCTCATTAGAACTTAACTCAAAATCAGTAACCTACATCTGGCTATTTGCGTCAATGAAGTTTTACTCATTTTAATTACCCCTTCACTGTCAGGCGAAAAAGAACATATCGTGCTAAAAATGTTTTTGAGAAAAAAGACAAAAAGAACATATTCTCCTCACGTATCTCGTGCATCGCCCTCGATTTTGTCATTTTGTCACTTTGGAATAGAACGGAAGGGCCTATGACAAAGTCACCGAACGCGTCCTCGGGTTGTGGATAGAGGGTCCCTGTACCAAGGGTTTCTGCTGAATATGGTTACTATAATTAATGAGCAGTCGCGGACAATTGTCCAGGCAGAGGCGTAGCAACCGTGCCGAAAGCTGAATGGCACCTGGGTGAGAGGTGTCTTAAACGGTGACTCTGGGATACCGGGCGACCTCTCAGAGTATGCAGCCTTACAGTTGCACGCAGGGCTCTACAAGGATGGACCAACCCTTTCCCTAGCTGCTCGTGGGAACAACAATGGCACCACCAAAAC